>JARJLU010018502.1:105772-125969 GCA_030272975.1 Sparidentex hasta | reverse complement strand
AGAGAGAGAGAGAGAGAGAGAGAGAGAGGAAAGTAGAGAACATAGACAGAGCTGTAATTGTTTGTTCTCTGGTTGCCCTCAGTCCCCATAGCATGTCTGGCACCTTTCTCTCTCTCTCTCTCTCTCTCTCTCTCTCTCTCTCTCTCTCTCTCTCTCTCTGTGAGTCTTTCTCTCTCTCTCTCTCTCTCTCTCTCTCTGTCTCTCTCTCTCTCTCTCTGTCTCTCTCTCTGCATCTCCCTCCATCTCTGACTCATTACATTTCCTTTCCCTCTTCCCTCCTTTATCAGTCTCTTCCACTTTCTTCTTTCCTCTTCCTCTCTGCCTCACTGTCTCCACCTCTTTCATGACTACAAGATACCTGTCTAATGGGCTTTGTATCCTCTGCACACCAGCATGCACATATGCAAGTGCACATACTCACACACACATACACACACACGCCCGTGCACACACACACGCGCCCCCCTCTCCTCAGGGTTAATCAGCACTAAACTAGTTCATTTATTTCCATGGAGAGACTGGCTGACTGTAGTAGAGGAGAGGAGGCTGTAACCAGGCTGATGTCTACTAAATGCTGTGTCACACACACACTAGTTGAAAAGGATGTTGCTGCCAGGCTGATACCAGCTGTCTAGACTTTACAGTGCACGTCTCCCAAGGGAGGTCGAGGGGTGTGTGAGCCTGTGTGTGTTTATGTGCCCACCTCATTTTCTCCCCTTCTCTATCTTTCCCAACTCTTTCTGCCCCTTCATTACTGAACCCCCCCCCCCCCCAACTGTGCCAGTGTTTTTACGTGTGCACACACACGTTTGCTTTTTTTCCCTCGTCTCCTTCTATATCTCTCTGTGCCACTGTGTGTATGTGTGTGTGTGTATGTGCGCGTGTGTGTGTGTGCGCCAGCCAGGTCGCTACCATGGCACCCCAGCAGCTCCGGGCCTTGTTGATCACGGAACCGTGCCCAAGGGTTACCATAGCAACGGCAGTGGCAGCAGACAGGGCTGTGTGTGTGTGTGTGTGTGTGTGTGTGTGTGTGTGTGTGTGTGTGTGTGTGTGTGTGTGTGTGTGTGTGTGTGTGTGGGCCCAGTGTGGTGGGCAGCAGGCTGTGAACTCAGCAGGCCTCTAGCTGGGCTGGAGCTCTCTAGGTAGCAAAGAAAGAGTCCTTTATTTTTGGTCTCTCTTTCTCTTTTTAAGCTTTATACATGTATTATGATACAGGTTTGTAGTTTATGGATATACATGGTAGTTGGAGACTATTTATCAATATACAGGGGTTCTAAATACTTCTATTTTGCAATTTGTTAGAAATGTAATTAAAAAAGTGTAATCATGAACGATAAGCTCAACAGTGACAGTGAAAAGTTGAACATTTGGACATGTCTGTCTCTTCTATGTTCCCCTTTTGCTGTACCAACAGCATGCACTTGAGCCGGCATTGACTCTCACAAGTTTGTGCAAAACCTGCTAACTCATGTTATCCCAGCATGACTTGACAGTTTGATTTGACCATGAACATACCTAAAAGCTTTGCAAGAACTAGAACTAGAAGACCAAAGAAGACCTTAGCATCCTGACTGCCATGGACTTTCCTCCACAGTCACTTGACCTTAACCCCACTGAACATTAATGAGGGCACTTGAAGGAAGCTAGTTCTTTGACAGCACATTAAGCTCTGTGGAACACTGTCAAATCATGCTGGGATAACATGGGTCATCAGGTTTAGCACAAACGTGTAGAGTCCATGCTATGAAAATAGTATTAAATGAGAAACAAATGCAAAAAAGGAGTATTTTTGACTAGTGGTCTCAGACTTTCTACTGTACATGGTGGTATGAGTTAGAGTTGGATAAACATGGTGGACGGAGCTCAGCCAGAAAAGTTAAACCCACTAATTGACAGAGTATGTGGGTTTAACACAGAGTGCTGTGTTATTATACAGCACTTGCAGGACTTGCTCTATCAGCCTTTGAGGAAGCTACATTCACAGTAAAGTGCAGTTTTGATTACCAGGTGTGACCGTGAGACTGGCTGTTTATTCATGACTGGGATGTAGTTTTAGAGTGTAGCAGGAATAACTGCAGAGGAAATAATCCAGCTGGAGGGTTTTTTGCACTCAGCTCAGCTAGGTAAAATTGAAAACATCTTACTTGCTGCTTCCATGTTTTGCCGCGTAGTTTTTAGGAGAATGTGCATTTCCCAGTAATTTCTGATGGAGATTTTGCTGTCATTCCCGTCTGCTTTCTGCTGTCCTGCCATCTCTAGAGCAGCACCTCAGCAGGCTGCGTTTTTACTGGTGGGTTGCCTGTTGCAGCAATTCCATTAACTGCTGCTTTAGCTCTGCTGTGTGCAGCTTGACTGCAAGATATGATTCATAACAGCTGAAGCTCGGCTGAGAGAGAAGGCATTTTCTTTGCTGGTGGGAGTAGCTCTCCTACTCTGAATTGGCAAGCAGCTAGCGAGCCATTCCCTGCATGCTCAGCCACTGCTGTCAGTATACGTCCACTTTCTGAATCATGGAATACATTGTCATGGTTTTTAAAAAAGACTGCTCCTTTGTGCAATTTAAACAAGCCAGGCCTGGTTTTCTCACGTAAGCGTCTAAGGTCATCAGAGCTTAAATGTTGAGTTTATTGAGCAATAACAATGTTAGAGGCCCCAGATGAGTGTGTGCAGTCTCTATAGATAGCCATTAGCCTGATTTTTATTTCAAGGCCAAACAGGATAAGCCTGTACACACTCATTAGTCACAGAAGTGAGTGTCCCCAGCTCTAACTGTTTCTTGTTGCTAGTAGGAATGAATTAGCAACAGATGTACAGTTGAGTGAGTTGGTCCAAGTTATAAGGAACATTGCACTGAAACACGCTGTCTCTATGCTAACAGGGAATAGTAGGCAGAGGCAGACAGCCCCATGCCTGATATGTCTGATCTCTTTCTGATGTCTGAGATGAGAGTGTACTTAATTGTTAACTTGTCATGCTCACAGACAGAACAAACTGATTTTGAGAATGTGATAAACATAGATGATATCAAAAAAAGACTGCCTGAATCTGCATGAATTAAGAAAATAACTGTATTTTCACGTGCTGCATTCATATCCAGCATGCAAATATACCGGCTACATTCAGATCCATTGTGGTCAACTAGGTGGCGACTGTGAGGTTAGCTAGCATAATGGCTTAGAAAAGAGAGGAGAGTTAAAGTGGGCACTTAAATATTTCTTTGATTTTCGCATGTCATATTATCATTGCAATATTAACCAATGTTGTTACATTTTGCTAACTTGCATTGCAAAGCTTGTATGTTTTAATGTACCTCAGACTGTTTCGTGCTCCCACAGAAGGCCAGCATACTGCGTGGCCATGGTCTACTACTTTGAGCTGTCACACAGTGAAGAATAGTAGTAGTTTTGGTTTTTGGTTTTCTTCCGCAAGGTGTTGCTCCGATTTTCATGTGAGGGACATTTTAGCCATATTGCTGATTTAGATATTTTCTGTTCATGAGTCATGTCTGTGCAGATTTGGTGTTATTTGTTCTGGCTTTTATAACATATTAACATTTAAAAATTATACAATGGCACTTCTTCCCAGCAACCATTTCCTGGTCAGTGTGGATAATGCACTGTCAGCAGTATTCAGTGGGACTATTTCTTTGTGAGAAGGTAGTTCCAATAAAACCCTGCTGCAGCGGAATGCCAGAGATGGATATGTCAAGCACACCTGAATGACTGGATACCTAAGGGGCTAAATGACAAATTGTGTTTTCTTGTAACCCTTTAAGGTTCATGTAATAATGGTCTATTACAGAATGGGAACATCTCATATATTTAACATGTGTGAATGTGTCTTCAGTCAGTAGTGTGCTCTGACAGCAGCTGCTGTTGTCTGTTTGTTTGCTGTGTGTCTGACTTCTTTTCACTGGCAGGTCCACTGAACTGCCTGACTTCCGGTCAGCCTCTCTGACTCATACACACATACAAAGGTGAAGGGCTGTCATCGGGTCACTCTGTGTTTGTATGTGTGTGTGTGTGTGTGTGTGTGTGTGTGTGTGTGTGTGTGTGTGTGCATTCTCCATACTGTCCTTAAGAATTTGGCTTTTTTAGTGGATACAGGAAAGAAGCTGCTGCTGTTTGTGTGTGATGGAGCTGGGCATCAAAATTTGTCAATACTGACCAAAGTCAGTCAGTTTGCTAAAGTTTGCTAACTGACAGACTTTTGCAAGTCATTAACTGGAAATGACTATGTTTAATTAATGACTAGAGAAAAGAAATGATGATGATGTGCTCTTTATTCAGGTCTGTATCAAACAAGCAATTCCCTTGTGTCAAAGGAACATGATTTGGCAACTCTGTAGCATCCCAATGCATAATTTTGCTTTGGTTTGCTATTTTTTTTGTTTGTTTTTTTTTACCTTGCATCAAATAGATATTGCACTTGGCCATACAGCATTTTTGTGCAAGTACCAATTAGGGCAGCAACCAATGATCACTTAATTATTGCGTTATCTGACTATAATTGTTTCAGGTAATCTTTTACTCTATCAAATGTCAAGAAATTGTGCTCATAACAGTTTCCCAGAGCAGAAAGTGCTTATTTTGTGCATCCAACAGCCAAAACCCAAAGAATCTTCATTTACTGTTGTAAATGACAGAGAAATGCTGAAAATCGTGACATTTAAGAACCTGGAACCATCAAATGTTTTACCAAAAGGTATAACATTGACACAAATTTCAAGTAGACCAAATTACAGAGATGGAGAGGTGTAAACCTGTCTGTTCTTCCTACTCTCTGTCATATTTGTAAAAAACAGTTCCTGTCCCTGGCAGCAGAGCCAGCAAGCTCCCGCAGGTGAATGGAGGTGGCTATGTAATGCGATTCAGAGCAAAAAACGACAGACTTCAGTGAACTTTCCCCCCCAGAAAATAACATCCCTCCCCGCAAGTGAGAGCCAGACAGTGTCCACTGTTTACTGATGGTGATTATGTAGTAATGTAAGTTAGAGCAAAAAACATAACTTTGACACTTAAGGTCAGGATCATGTAGGACTGGGCGATATGGCCTAAAAATTGAAGCTCCGATTTTTTTCACACCAAACTCGATTTACAATTTGAATCTTTTTTTTTCCCCTACTCAAAAATAAACTACAAATGACAAGGAAATTATTAAAAGCATTGCTTTTTAAAGAAAAAATCAATTTTCATTTTTTAAAATTGCCCTAAACGACAAACTCTATCTAATCGATTTTACCGACTCATCACCCAGCCCTAGGATCTCGGTAACACTTGATAACAGCATCCATATGATTATAAATACTCAGTGGATATAGTTTTGAATTAACAGGTGGAAACTGAAAGGGAATTTGTTGAAAAAAAAAAACACACACATGTCAATGTCATGATGTGTACCTTCATTCTTCTTTTGGTTCTGCAACGTTGGCATGCTGTATTAAATGACCCACTGGAGCGCCTGTGTGCTAGCGCTGCTTGGTTCAGTAGGAACAAATAAAGGTTGCATAAAGTCTAGCCTTCTCTATGGTGATGATGCAGAATCACTGTGTGATAAGGGCTACTGTCTGCACAGATGTTTGAGAGTGTTGCAAGTAATGTACTTCTGTAAACGGTTACTTGATCTAAATAATCAAGTAACGATGGCCTCTTTCCTCACCGCAGCAGAAATTGGGGCCGACTGACTTGCAGTGCAAATCATTCAGCTTGCTGAAGGAATAAGGGAGCTGCAGACGCCAGGCAGATATTGTTTTGACAAGTGAATTACTGTTGTAATAACATCAGACTGGTGCTGTTAATGCAGACTGCCTGCACAGACTGATCTCTGGCCTGTGCGAGGGTCAGCGCTGTACACCATGTTCTGAACTGGGTGGATACTGTGGTTCAGGCAGGATGGGCTTCCCCCTTCCCAGCCTCTTTGCTCTCTTATTTAATCTCTCCTCCTCCCCATACTTCCTTCCTCCCTTTTCAACTCCTCCTCTGGCTTCCTTTCTCCAGTAACTGCAGCCACGTAACTTTTATTTTGCTTCAGCTGTAAAAACATCCCTGCCTGCACTTGAGGAGACAGCTTTGAGTCGGCCATTTGGTTTGTGCGGCCTTAACAACAGCAGAAGGCAGAGTATGTGATGTTTATCCGGCAGGCTTACAGAAGCGCCTGGTTGACTTGGTTTCCCAGAAGGCTGTTCTGTGAACAAAACCCTCCCTCAGTCCCCTCCCTGTGAGCTGTGGTGAGCGCTCATGCCTGGGCTGGTAGTGGCTCGAGTCAGCCTAGCAGCATAAGATCTTTCCAACGCATTTTGTCTTTTCAAAGAGGGCAGTGTCCCCAAAGGGTTCAACTAAGGATGCAACAATACAATTAACCAATAGTTTGATGACTATGATTTTGGTTCAGTTACATTACATATTTTTTGGTGTGAGGAGAAAAAAGCTACCTTATTATAATCCAAAAATATCTTTTTATTCTGCTTATTAGAAACAACAGAACGTTTTTAAAATTTCTAATGCATTGTAGAAATACTTTAATATGTATGTGTATATTTATATTTAGACAATTCGTCTTCTATGGCTTTATGTGTTTTTTCATAGAGGTCGGGAATAACTTGGCTGCTGAGAATTGTGGGAGAAGGTACAATTTAAAGTGGATTAATTGTTTTCATTATGGGATGGCATTGTGAGTTAAAGTTTTTGCTTTAAATCATGTCACATAATCACTGCCAGTCAACTGCGGGAGTGCCTGGCTATCACTGCCGGGGACAGACGCTGTTTTTTTCGGGCAGAAATGTGACATGTAATCTGTAGGACAGACAGGATGACAGAGGCATCTCGATTTTGGTATTTTTCTCCTCATATGAGATGCCAAAGACACTACCTGCTACAACATTACGTTGCTTTGTGGGTTGAAGTGTGGGATATTTTTTCTTTTATTTGATGAGTGAAGGATCTGTTTAGTTGTCAGACTGTGAACACATCATGTTTGAAGTGTTTCCACTTGTGTATCGAGACAAGCAGTGCTTGCAGACTGAACATCCTTTCCACTGTTTTGGTGCCTCACTGTTGTGTTGGACACCAAAACAACAATGTCCCCACACCAAAGATTTGAAAGGAGACAGTGCTTCCTTAAACCTCTGGTACACTCGCCATGCTATTTGCCGTGGTAACTGTAATTCTATCCTACTCCAGCACAACTCCCAGTGTCATTACATAATTTGCATACTAACAGTGGTAGGCCATTTACTCGTGGGGAGGGGTGTTCTCCTGTTACACACCAACAGACACACACCCACCCACACTCAGTCACACACACTGAGTCAATTTTGAGAGAAATGCATGGGAAGTTATGCAAAATTTAACAGCAAAACCAGGGCGTATTTAATTGTGGATAGTGAATCGTATGGGATTCATGGTACCCCTACTTGCAATACAAATCATAATAGTCATGTTTTGATAACCAAGAAAGAAAAGAACACTGTGTGTGTTTTCGGGCGGTTCTCAAACACATGACACTACAGTAGTAGTGGCACAGCTGGTATTATTATCAATAGTGTGATATGGTGAGATGTACATTATGGACTATTTTTGCAGCTAGTCCAAGTTTAAACAACAGGTTAATTATTTGTTAGTAACACCTAAAGTGTGTATGGCTAATTACAAATGTCAATATGCTAACATGCTAAGTATCAGCAAGTATCAGCAAGTTTTTAGGGTTCAGTATCTTGCTCAAGGTCACTTAGACATGTAGCTGGGGGGAGCCAGGATTCGAACCAGCAACCTTCATAGATTGCCCACTCTACCTCCTGAGCTACAGGCACCCCAGTGGTTCATCAGAAGAACCTGAAGAAACCAGATGTAATGGCTTATGCTGGTTCCCTGAATGTACCTTTATCTCAGCCCCTTCTCCTGCGTGGCTTGTTAGGTGAATTTGGCTCTACAAGCAAGAGATTTTTCCAGAACACTTCACTTCTTCCCTCTTATGTGTGGTTGATTACATTACCAGAGGGTCATTCAGTGCAGTTTTGGTTCTTCTTCTTTCAGGATGGGGTTATGTTTCAGCTCCGCTTTTGCACTAACCCACCCTAATGCAGACAAATAAGCCTGGCATCGGCTGGGTTTTACTGGATTGCATTCCTGTTTTGTGTTTCTTGCACATTTTCATACTTTTCATTAAAAAAATTTAAAAATTCCCTGACAGTTTCCTCTTGTTTTTACATTTCATATAAAGTTTTTTGGTCTTTACTTGATCGCACCCGTGTTGTGTCAAAACTGCCCGGGTGGACTGTGGGTAATACACAAAATTGTACAGAGCTTTGTGGAGAAACTGTCCACCATAATCGAGGCATTGTAGCTCAAATAGCTGAGTGTACATTGTGTCATTGTTCTTCCAGAGCTGCAGACACACACATAGTATAAACACACACAGACACTACACACACATAAAGTGAGTGAGTGTCTAGCAGTGAGTAAGAGTGTGAGTCAGAGGTCAGACTGTTTGCCAAGACCAGACAAGGTCAAGACTTCTGCTTAGAACAAACCGACACGGCACAACAAAAGAGTCTCTGACTGTAGAGAGGCAGCGGAGATGAGGAGAGAGGGGAAGGAGGGAGCGACAGAGGAAGAGATGCTGGAAGTAGGAGACAAGGAAGAATAGAAGGACTAAAGCAAGGACGATGGTGGGGAGAGAGGGATGCTAAAGGAAATATTATAAGAGACAAACAGTTGGGGAATTGCAAGAAGAGACTTGTGGGAGAGGAAGAGGGAGGGATTGGGTTGGAGGACAGGCGGATAGAGTGATTGGGGGAAGTGGAGACACAGGAAGGGTTCAAAGTGACGGAGTTGGAAGAGAAGAAAAAAAGCTTGAAACAATGAACAAGAGATGCAAAGCAGATGTGACTGTAACTCAGTGATCATTCTGTCTCCAAGTGGTGCCCTGATCTGGAAGGTCATCCCAGTTCAGCTCTGATGCTGGTGTGTCTGTGTTGGTGTGTGTGTCACTGACTGTTGTTTACTGAGGGCAGAGACACTGCAGTTATTCAGCGTCTCCACAAAGAAACCACTGTACACTGGGACAGACACTCATCGTTTCTGTGATTTGAAGCTTTTCTGCGTCCAATCCTCAGGCTCAGAGTCACACATATGAACCATACGTACAGCCTATGCTGCCCCCTACTGGTTAATGCGCCTTATAACAGTCTGTCAGAACCATGCTCACTCTCTGTGGCTTATTAAGAAGTCTCTGATAACTTTTGGAGCTTTTGATCATATCAGTCAATCAATCAATCAATCAATCAAAGCTTTATTGTCATTTAGTTGTACCAACAAAAGTAGTGCAGCAAAAATGAGATTTTGTTCCTCGGGATCCCACAACACAAACACAACAAACACGCACAATGTATAAATATAATAATTTAGAACCAAGATTGTGACGAAGGCTCATGAAATGCTGTAGTGTGAATGCTCCTGGTCAGCAGTTCAGCAATCTAACTGCTTGTGGAAGGAAGTTGTTGATTAGTCTATTTGTTTGGCCTTTTTGACTCTGGAGCTGTTTTCCTGATAGGAGCAGTTCAAAGATTGTGAGGAGAGGGTGGGAGGTGTACCTGATGATGTTCAGTGTCATGTTCCTGCAGCGGCTTAGGAAGAGTTCTTGGACAGAGAGGAAGGAAACTCTGATGACCCTCTCAGCTCCTCTAACAATTCTCTGCAGGGCTTTTTTGTCTGACATACTGCAGTTGGAGTACCATGTCGAGAAGCAATACCTCAGAACGCTCACCAGCACAACACTATAGAAAGTCCTGAGGATGCTAATGGGGAGAGAGGCTTGGTTAAGCTTCCTCCGGAAGTACAGTCTCTGCTGGGCCAGTTTCATGATCCCTAAGGTGTTCTTATTCCAGATTAGGTCCTGTGACATCCGCACTACATCTACACATTCTCTACACTGTGCAGCCACTGATGCTTAGAGGAGCGTGCTTGGGCTGTGAGCTCCGGAAGCCAATCATCTCCTTCGTTTTGTAGAGCACCAAATTGTTTTCTCTGCACCAACCCTCTAGGTGTAACTTCTTCTCTGTACACTGATTCTTCATTTATGAATGAGTCCCACCACTGTGGTGTCATCCACAAACTTGATGATCTAGTTCCCCTCATGTCTGGATGCAGTTAGCAGTGTAAACAACAATGGACTGAGTACACAGCCTTGAGGAGATCCAGTGCTCAGTGTGATGGAGTTGGAGGTGTTATTTCCAACAAGGACAGAGACATGTGGCTGTGTTCAGGCAGAGTAAGAGGAGTTTCTCCATTAGTCTCTGGGGGATGATGGTATTAAATGCTGAGGTGAAATCAATGTAGAGGATTCTGGCGTAGGTGTCTCTCTGGTCCAGATGGGTGAAGACTGAGTGCAAAGAGGTGGATATTGTATCCTCTGTGGAGCGGTTAGGACGGTAAGCAAACTGGTGTGGGTCATGTGATGCAGGGAGGCTGGCTGTGATGTGTGGTTTGACAAGTCGCTCAAAACAATTCATCACAGTTGGGCGGTAGTCGTTCAGACAGGATACAACTGACTTCTTTGCTGCTGGTATTAGAGTGGATGTTTTGAAGCATCTGGGAATGATGACCTGAGAAAGGGAGATGTTGAAGATGTCAGTCAGAACAGCTCCAAGCTCACCAGCACAAGTTCTGAGCATACATGCCAGGATGTTATCCAGGCCTCCCGCTTTTCATGGGTTGGCCCTGGTTAGATGGTGGAGAAGGACCAGTCCTCCCTCTGGTTGTCGGGTTTGGTACTTCAAAGCTTACAAAGAAGTTGTTGAGACTTCTTCAGTGCTTGAACTCTGCTACATCAGCTTGGTGTTTCCTGGATTTTCCCTGCATAGTTGCCTTCTGCAGCCTTGATTCCCTTTGAGAGTGCAGACCTGGCTGAGCAGAGAGCAGTCATATCTCCCACCCTGACGGCTGCATCTCGGGCTGTCAGCAGAGAGCGTACCTCTGTAGTCATCCAGGGTTTTTCGGGTTGCCACATGCAGGGTCTTAATTACAGTAACATCCTCTGTGCACTTTGCAATATAGCTGGTAACCACCTCAGCATACTCTTCAGTGTCTATCTGATCTCCCTAGGAGGCTTTGCTATCTTTCAAACGTGTAGCTGTTTAATTTTTAATCCTTGTAAAGGATATAAATAACGATGGTCTCTGGTGTCATACGTGAATGTCCTCCTTGATCTTTGGCTGTCCACTGATACCTTGAAGGCGTGCATAGCTTTGCAAATATGGCACTATACGGAGCTTTAGAGGACTCTTTGCTTCCATCCTCATCTTCATGGCCCACATGACTGAGAGAAGGAGAACTCAATGGAAATGGATACATTACATTGCAACTCTGCTCTTACTGGAAATGTAAACATTGCTTCTGTTAAATGTCATCCAAACACGCCTCCTTCAATAATGTAGAAATAATTTCCTGCAAACTACGAACCACAAGCTACAGTCAATTATATGGTGGGTTTGCCAGTCACTCCAAATTATATGATTAAATAGTGCACAAGTGCTACCATCAGACCAACACAATTGCCATTTTCATGATGTAATACGTGATACATCAATCAATCAATCAATCTATCTTTATTTGTATGTCACTTTTCATACAGAAACTAGCACAAAGTGCCTCACAGAGATTAAAAACCACAACGGAGTTTAAAAACAACAAAGAAAATCAAGAAAAGAAAATCAAAAGAACCCAACCCTCCCACCCCCAAAGATATGCACAGAGAGATACCTAAATAAATACACACTTGTATACACACTCCCAGACATATGCACACACACACGCACACACACACACACATACACACTAGCTGTCAGTAAAGACTCATGGCTGTGCACTGAGACCTGAGGTGAGGAAGAAACTACCTTTGGGGGCCAGCCACACTGAGAGAGATCCCGGTCCAAGGCCGCAGGGCGTGCCGCCACCGAAACCACCCCAGCCCGGGCAGACAGGAGGACTTGCACCAAGGTTCGGAGCCCTCTAGCTACCCGGGCCGAAACCTTCCATGGAACAGCACCCCCAGCGGCAGAACAGAGACAACTCTCAGTCTGACAGGCCCCCCCCCCATAGGGAAACACCAGTGCTAAAAACATGATGGAGTAAACAGTAAAATAGGGTAAAAGATACAAATGCTAGGACTAACATGGTACAAAAGGAATTAAAAAGAATCAAAGAAATCAATTAAAAGCCTGGTTGAAAATGTGGGTCTTGAGCCTCTTTTTAAAAACCTCAGCAGTCTCTGCGACCCTGAGGCTCTCCAGCAGGCTGTTCCACAGTCGGGGGCCATAATAACTGAAAGCTGCCTCCCCATGCTTTTTTGAACTAACCTGTGATACGGTTAAAAGGTCAGTGCCAGTAGATCTCAGGGTCCGCAGGGGGCTGGTTGGGTAAAAGCTGATCTCGGCCCGTATTAACAAAGACTTTTATCTTAACGTTAGGAGAATTCCTAAAACGGACTAAACGTTTTTTATGCAGGAGTCGTTTCTTAAAAGTAATTAACAAAGCTCCTGAGACCTACTTTTACTTATGAAAACAATAAACTCCAAAACTAGAAGTAACTCTCTGTTGCTATGGATGACATCAATTTGAAAGGATGCACTTAGAAGCAGCGACAGTGGTGATTGGTTGTTGAGTGACAGGGCAGCCCACTGAAAAGTCATTTAGGCTGCGCAATGCATGCAAGTGAAAATAAGGAAGTTGCCTACAAGCCCATGACAAAGCCCCTGAAAAGATATTGGATAAACAAATGTATTTATGAGGAGAGTTAAGTGCACCCCCCAAAACAAAAATGCTTAGGCCACATAAAAATTAGAAGATTGCGATGAAAAATGTGAATTGACAATAAAAGCCGCATTTGCTTGAAAAACTGTGTCAAACCACTCTCCATTAAAATTTGGGAATCATGTGTTGATCCGGGCCATTTCGCAACATTGTCCAGTATATTGTAATGTATGGCCAAGACAATTCGTGTATTGATGGAACGCAACTTTTTTCTGATTGCCAAAGTCGTCTTCATCCTGAGAAGGTGCAATTATTTTTATATGGGTCCTATCAATGGCACTGATCACCCCGGGTATACCTGCAATTTCCACGAATTTGGCGTTGATTATTTGTTGTTGGCGATTGTCTAAAGGAAACCGGATAAACTGACGGATTATATGGGGTCTACAGAGCGGGTTAATGGTTTGGTATATAGAGCGCCTTACTTATGGCTGTGATATCCCTAAATTATCCACGTTGCAGAGCTGCATTTTCCCCGTAGCCAAATACCAGAGTGTTGCCAAACATTTTATCTCCAGCATTATTGGATTGTTTCGGTTGGTTGGGGACATCATCGCTAGCAACTGCTTGTTCCGCTAACCACCATCCTGCCAGCCGAGAAGTATCTATTTTCAAATGTGACGTAACTGGATAAAACAACTTTAAACAGAACTTTGTTCGGGAAGAAACTTAATGAAAGTTGAAGTACACAAAAGAAATCGATTGATACAGTGAAAAAAAAAAAAATAATAATAATAATAACACACAAGCACCTCTCCAAAAGTGATGTCTTGAAGCAAGTAAAATGTGAAGTACAAAAGAGAAAGAGAGTGAGATGCCTTTCAAATTTATTAACTATATATTGACTATATCAGGCATGACCAAAACTCTGATATCAGGCATGACCAAAAGTAACCCTAACCCACTTTAGAGAAGATTAGGAGTCTGTACATTTAAAGGTTTCAGATCGTGTTTTACCTTTCCCAGAATGTCACCATGGCTTAATGTAGACTGTTGTAAACACAAATCACATGAAACATTAAATAATTAACATAAAAAAAATGATACTTGGTTAACACTTAAACACACTTGATTATACAGTAGAATTAATTACTTCTACACATTTATTTTAGTTCTAGCCTAATACTAATTATAACCGGGAACACTTTAAACATAGATTGGTAACGTGCATAAATTAGTTAGAAACGTATTTTCAAACTTCCAAATCTTACCAGGACTCACCACTGGAGGGCGCTGTGGCTCCATAGAATACAAGACATTTTCACACTTTTAACTTATCTTAATCATCTGGAAGAGAAAATTAAGACTCTTCATGAAGAATGTAACGGGAGTTGGTCCATAAATTACCATTGTGTAGGTGTTATCTGATCCAGGCGAGGATGAGATAAGAAAATGGGGTGGTTTAGAGTCTCTGTGTGTGTACATATGTTGTGTGTGTGTGTGTGTGTGTGTGTGTGTGTGTGTTACTTAAACAAGAGCGTTTAAGAAAAATAAAATTATAGCAATGTTTAGGCTCAAATAGAGATACAGATTATTACAACATATACTTTCAAAAGTCATTCAGTCTCTGGTGATTTAATTGTGATCAACTGAACCTAGCTTGACCCGTAAAGGAAAAATATGACTGTCTCCAGGGGAGCAGTGGTTAATCCTGTTATACAACTTAAAGAGCCCCTCCAGATGTCTGCGATAGAGGAAATAGCAAGTCTGTGAATTGTCCTAAGTGACACCTTTATTTCAAAGAAAATTAAAGTTCCTCTGGCCAGATAAAGATAGTCGGAGACTACCAGGTGCCTCCTGGTGCAAAGGCACAGGGGTCAGCTATGTTAAAAAGAGAATACTTTGTAGAGAAACAAGGCCTCAGTTCATAGGAGAGGCATGCACATATAAGATGTGTTCCTACAAGGGACATGGCCGAAGAAAATTACATGTTTTATTTCTTCTATGTGTGTTTAGCAGACAGCAGCAGCAGGGCCAGGCCAGCAGGGCTACTGTCACTTTATACCTAATCTGCATTCCACCTTTTTGTTCACTTAATGGGCCATCGACCAGCAGGTCTTCCAGCCCCCACAAGGTGCATTGTCATCACACTGAGAGCAAGATACTTGTATACTGTGCTGAATACAAGGGATCTTAGGTGTATTTACAATGTAGTCATGACTACATCTAGCATACAATATTCACATCATGTGATGTTTACTGGTGCTAAAACAACAAGTGGCAACTGCTGTTAGCTCTTATTAACTAGTTTAGCCCCATTGTGTGAAGAACAAAAACCCGTAAAATGAAATATTATGTAGTAATGGGTTAGATTGTCAAAATGAGAATGCTAACAGCTTAATTCCTTGAGAAGCAAAACTGACATCAGTGAAGATTGTTTCCACAAGTATGCAGTTACCTATAGTTCCCGCAAAACAATGTGATGTGTGTCAGAGGGGATATAGAAGTGGATATACGCAATGCCAGCTGTAAAATAAGTAGGTACATGCCATATACCTGCACCTATGTTTAAAGATAGATCACAAGTTAATCTGGGTGTATCGTACTCTGCCACAGCTTATTAACAGCGATCTCCACACTGCCTTAAACCTGGGCTTTAACATCTATGTCAGACTTTAAGTTTCACTTATAGGCTTATGTATTTATATACATATACATTTAAATATTTAATTTAACATAGTTCACAGGAGAGCTGTTATCTTAGCAGTCATATTAGCATAGCGTCACACTACTTACATCTGCTTCCTTTGGAGTCAACCAGCCAAAATATGGACAGCTCCACTCTGCCATTGCTGAGGACATTGTGTTCAAAGTTATAATAACGTTGTGTGTTGTGTACTCTACTCTCTGAAGTGATTGAATTGGTTTAGAGAAAACACGTTACTAATGCTTCAGAAAGGCAGCGTGGCAAAAATGTCACACCTAATGATTAGCTGGTAATTCCATCTACCATGATGTGAGGAATACTGTTGTCAGGATATCTACAGTGACTCGGCATGAGGCACTTGTCATTGTAATCTAGCTGTATTCATTAGCTATAGAACAACCAGGGCTAATGTTGTTGTTATTTTGAATGTCTTGGCTATCCGGCATCCTCTGTTACTGTGGTTACAAGCCTACAGCAGGCTCCTCTGTGGGGAGGGGCTTTGAAGGCAGTGCAGCAGAGAGGAAGAAGGTGGGACCTGGGAGCTGTGTCATTCAAATGTTCTGGATAAGTCCACTTCCACTTCTCAGAACTCCAGACTGCAGCTTTAGTAGAGGATGGGTTGTGGGTGGATGAAATAATTCATCTTTGCTGAAGAACACATACAGTAAATAACATAACCTGCAATGGACCCCAATAGCAGAAACATTAAGTGTGTCTCCCCCTTAAGAGAGACGTTGTGCACTTTTAAGCACAACACAACGTTTAACTTCATTGATTATTTCAATCTCCCAACTCCTGAGCTCCATCACTGTAGCCCCCAGGCGTCACTGCAGTAACGCAGCGGCAAACAGGTCATACGAAAGGAGAAACATCTGTAGGAGTGCATTTCCCACCCCCAAGCGGTAACATGGGCAGTGATTGTCACGTAGGATTCAGTGGCCCATGAAGTCCATCTGTCACAGGTGAGCACAATTTTTCCGCAGACTGGAATGCATCCTTCACTTTTCCTCTCGTCTCATAAAGAGCTGGAATCACTTCTTTGGGGAAATATTTTCTTCCTGGGGTTCCGTACCTTGGTTCCAGTGTTTGTAGCATCTGTTTTCTCTCTCTACATTTGCTCTTGTCTCTAAGAAAGCACTGCTTGTAAGTTCAATTTACATTTTAGATTTGATTGTACAGTCACGTTATGTATTTGTTGTATTGCAGTGAAAAATGTAGTTTATTTGCATGTGAATGCTGCTGAAGTGAAGTGAGCTATGAGTAGCGACAACATTTGCTGTTGTGACACCTTTTTGGTAGCTTTCTTGGTGCATGTATACACAGTCATATCTTCTGCTAGGAAAGTTTATCTACATTTTTCACAAGATATTTGCAATTTATCGTCGGCATAGAGTCCACTATTTGACAGTGATATGTTTGTATTACAATTACGCGGCTGTGGTTTGCATTATTTTATGTCTTTGCATATATTTTGCCATTAAACAGCATGCACTAATTGGTCATATTTTTCTGTATTATTTCAGTTTTCTGGTGAAGGCTTACATGAGAATGTGAACAACAGTAAGGAGCATTCAAGTCCAGCATCCAACTTTCTTAAAGCTCGTTAGCCATCTGTCAATTTGTGTACAGCCACACATATTGAGGGCAGAATACTCGGCAACAAGAAAGGAAACTTTACTTTAAACATCGCATTCACCACTGCAAGTTGACTTACAACGTTAGCACTGGCAGCTTTCTCTATGAGGAGATCAGGGTGGGGATGTTTGCAAGTGGTTTTCAATGTCCGCGGTGTTGCCCAAGGCATTTACTAACATTGCTGCCTGGCATTATCCAACTATAAACTTCCTCTTCTTCGGCCAATGCATCCATGCTGAATTGCTGTCATTAGGCAGCAGAAGGCATCTGTGCCATAGACCATCAAAAATCTAGTGCACAAGCAGATTCACAAGGATCACAATTAGAGAGGCTGCTTTCAGTTATTTAACACGTTGCCATGAACACATTTATGTCACTGCAAATACTGTAACTTAGCTTTTTTTTCAACATAATTTAAATTAAGTGCTTCGCACAAAACTATTTTACTGTATGAATTTGGAACAAGTGTGTCACCTTTCGATGTAATTTATGAACACAGACCATAAATAACATGACATTCTTACTGATGCTGGTGAGTAAATAGTTTTAAATAATCAGAGTTTATCAGTTTTGCAAATGTGCATGTGTTAATATACATATACATGCCATTTCTGGTGCTGGAGGATCGCTTCAGGTGATGTAATCAATATTTTACTCATCAAGGACTTGCGTCACCAACCTGCATTCCAGCCACTATTGGTCAGGATGATCATTTTTATGACCGGTCTGACCTGACCCATGGACTAAGGTCTGTGCAGGGATGCACAGCAGCCAACTCCTGTTCAGTTAAATATCAGTGTATTTACTCATATGAAGTCAAACAGTTCTTGATAGGACAGTTGATTGAGAATTGGCAGGACAGAGGAGCCAGCCAACAACCATCTCCTTGTCCCTCACTGAAGATTAGTGTTTGATATGTGCCCACACAGAGTGAATGGGAGACAAAACTGGGATTGGTTTAATTTATGTTGCCTCACTTTGTGGCCAGAATATCCACTGTTTAGCTAGACAAGTGGACATGCCCTAAACACACTTGTGCCATGTGCTTAAGGTCAAGTGCCACAGACTGCAGAAATACTGCAAATACAAATCTTAGTACTCACTTTACGTCCTTGTTTCAGACATGCACCTATGATACACTTGAAAACCGACCAACTAGTTTGGAGTAATCTAGTGCAAACTATTCCCCTTAAAATCCCCTCAACTAACTAAAAAAACATCAGACACAAACTTAGTATTTGATATGCCTCGAAACATGTCAGTAGGTAATGTTAATTTTAATGTTAAAGGGAAATGAGAGAGATTTTGATGTAAAAACACAGCAGTGTGTTTGAATGTGTGTGTGAGTGTGTGAATCATTGAATGTGACAAATGTTTAAAAGCGAGTGTTAAGTTGACTGATAAAGTCTTTTTACCATTCTGGGCTAAATATGAACTAACTGGCAAATGACATTGAAAGTAAAATTAGTGATACTGATTGGCCAAAAATGTAATAATAATGAGAGGATGTGATACTGTAGATGATATTGAACTGTGGTATTGCACATAATAGTGGTCCTATTGTTGTCAGTATCAATTGTTACAGAAGGGGGAGGGGTTATACATTTTGAGAGCCATGGTAGAAAAGACCTATTGTGGCCTTCTGTGGTGCTCCTCAGTTGTATCAGTCAACAGCTAAAGGTGTTCTGAGATGACTTCAGGGTAGCATCATGCAGAGAGTGAGCCATATTGTCCATAATATGGTGCTGTTTTCTCAGCATCCTTCTCTAACACCTCCACTGAAGATCTTATTGTGTCTGATGGCATCAGGTGCCTTCACCCTGCTGCCCCAGAACACTATAGTGTGACTCTAAATGACTTTGGTGAGAACAATATGGCTCTGCAGAAGCTGAACGATCTGAATCCCCTGAGAAATATAGGCACATCTGACACTTCCTGTAAAGAGCAGCAGATCAGTGTTTTTAGTCCAGTTAAACTTATTCTCTTTGTGGATGCCCAGGTACTTGTAATCATGCACATGTCCACCTTGATGCTGACTGGGTTTAAATGGGTCATTTGCTTCCAAAAGTCCACCACCAAAACTCTTAGTCTTTGTAATGTTGTGTTCCAAGTGGTTTCACCGACACCACTCTATAAAACTGTCTGTCACATTCTTCTGCTCAGCCCTCAGTCTTCTGATACAGCCCACGATGGCGAGTTGTCTTCTGCAGCTGACAGGACTGTGAGCAATATCTGAAGTGTGAGGTGTGGAGTGTGAACATGAAGGGAGACAGGAACCTCCCCTGAAGTGCCCCCATGCTGCTCATCATGGTGTCTGACACACTGTTTTACAGCCTCACATACTGTGGCTGACCTGTGCGGTAGTTGGTAATCCAGGTCACTACATCCACCTGCATGTCCGGTAGCTTATTGCCGAGCAGTGCAGGTTGTATGATAGTAAATGCATCAGAAAAGTAAAGTGAACTTACTGCTACTCTCACAGTGTTGCTGGCCTCTTCCTGTTGAGTATAAGCTCTGTGCAGCAGGAAGATGATGGCGTCATTCACTCTTATATGGGGCTGGTAGGTGAATTGCTGTGGTTCCAGTGATGGTTGACTAATAATGCTCAGTTTGTAATAACAGATGTACGGAAATAAGGAATTCCTTATTTTGACTTAGCCTCCCTATCCGCTAACTCTGACCAGCCATTCTTTCTGTATCTTCAAGAAAAAAAAAACATTTAGTCTTACAAAATGTTACAAGCAAAACCTATGAATATGGTGTCTGTAAATCTTGTTTTTAAAGCTTCTTTCAGGAAAAAAAACTAGATTTTTAGTTTCTTAGGAAGGAGATTTAGATACAAGATAGTGGTTACTGCACTTGTCTTTGTTACTGCATCTTTATTTTTAAAGGTAATACAAAGGGCACATGGAGTATCTGCTTTTTTAGGTTCTGATGATTTTTTTAAAGCCATGGAAATGACTTAATAACCTATTAAGTCTGCAATATACTGCAATATATATATATATGTGTGTGTGTGTGTATATATACACACACACATATATATATACACATATATATGTGTGTGTGTATATATATATGTGTGTGTGTGTGTGTGTGTGTGTATATA
>JARJLU010018502.1:0-105752 GCA_030272975.1 Sparidentex hasta | reverse complement strand
GAGTGCAAAGAGGTGGATATTGTATCCTCTGTGGAGCGGTTAGGACGGTAAGCAAACTGGTGTGGGTCATGTGATGCAGGGAGGCTGGCTGTGATGTGTGGTTTGACAAGTCGCTCAAAACAATTCATCACAGTTGGGCGGTAGTCGTTCAGACAGGATACAACTGACTTCTTCGCTGCTGGTATTAGAGTGGATGTTTTGAAGCATCTGGGGTCGATGGCCTGACTGAGGCAGATGTTGAAGATGTCAGTCAGGACATCTGTTAGCTCACCAGCACAGGTTCTGAGCACACGTCCTGGGATGGGATCAGGGCCTCCCACTTTCCGTGGGTTGACCCTGGTTAGGGTCCTGCATGTGTCTGTTGCGTTGAAGATGAGGGCCGGCCCAATAGATGGTGGAGAAGGACCAGCCCTCCCTCTGGTTCGCAGGTTAAGTGTTTGAAAGCATACAAAGTTGTTGAGCCTGTCTGGAAGAAAAGCATCATCGTCATTGACCCCTGACTGGACCTGTAATCCGTCAGTGCTTGGACTCTCTGCCACATCCGCCTGGTGTTTCCTGTACCGCAGAGGTGTCCCTGGATTTTCCCTGCATAGTTGCCTTCTGCAGCCTTGATTCCCTTTGAGAGTGCAGACCTGGCTGAGCAGAGAGCAGTCATATCTCCCACCCTGACGGCTGCATCTTGGGCTGTCAGCAGAGAGCGTACCTCTGTAGTCATCCAGGGTTTTCGGTTGCCACGTGCAGTGAAGATCTTAATTACAGTGACATCCTCTGTGCACTTTGAAATATAGCAGGGTACCGCCTCAGCATACTCAAAGTCTATCCGATTTCCCTGGGAGGCTGCTGTCTTAAAAACCTCCCAGTCGGTGTGCATGAAACAGTCCTGAAGTGCTGAGTCTGCCCCCTCAGGCCAGGTCCTGATTTGTTTTTTCACTGGCCTGCTGCACTTCAGTAGAACGGTCAGAACGGCCAAGGTGGGAGCGGGGTGTTGCTGTGTATGTATCTAGGGAGTTTGTATACACTTTGGGGAAAACAGGCTTTAAACTTGTGTGGTTGAATTCCCCTGCCACCACTACAAAGCAGTCCAGGTTTTAAGTCAGGAGCTTATTGGTGGCATCATGTAGCCCTCCCAGTGCCTTGTTAGTATTTAAACAATGGCTGCAATCACTATGTTGAAATCCCTCAGCAGATAAAATGGCCGACATTTCACAATGAGAAACTCCACCAGTTGACATATATGACAAGGTCTGCCGCACCTCAGATGCCCAGTTGTCGTGGATTTGTAGACGTTCACATTTGAACTTTCTGAACACTTAAATGACCTCTTGTAATAAGGGTTACTGTTCTCAAATTTAACACGATACAGCTAGCCTCAAAATAATGTTTCTGAAGTTATGTTTTAGTTAAGAAATGTATTTGCCAGTGTTGTTGGAATGAATTTATCTGTTGATTGCTTTCTCGATCAATTGATTTCTCATAAATGTTTGATCCTAACCCCCTTTTTATTCTTTTGTGTGTTTGTGCAGCTGAACTGGAGTTTGTTCAGATTGTCATCATCATTGTGGTGATGACAGTGATGGTGGTGGTGATCATCTGCCTGCTGAACCACTACAAACTCTCCACTTGGTCCTTCATAACAAGGCAAAGCCAGGCCCGTGGACACGACCATGCCCTGCAGCAGGTCAGTAACAAAGTGTGTGTGTGTGTGTGTGTGTGTGTGCGCGAGCGACAAAGAGTTACAGTTTGTATCTGGCTGTGTTTGGTTGCTCTAGCAGTACTGTTCTTTCAGCACCCATGCCAATTACACTGTGATCTAAACTGATACTGAGTGAAAAGCTGTCTGCCTGTTCATCTGTTGTCACTGAATGTCCCTGTGTGCTCATTGTGAAAGTACATTTCTTTATTTTTGAAGCAGGACAAACATAGCTTACCAGTTTGTTCCCAGTAAAGCTGTGCTGAGCTAAATGAATCCTTTTATCCCAGTCGGAGTTTCTGTCCCAGTTTCTCTGAGGTAACAGCTTTACTCCAGTCTGTTAGGTGAACTTGCAGAATTGGTTTCTTCAGAGCCAGACTCTGTCAGGGCTTCATGTTTAATTCACTACCGCGCCGTCTAGACAGCATCGGCTCTGCACCCATACTCACATGTCGTCACTTTGGTATAAACACACATACACACACAAACTTGCATGCACGCATAAATTGCATCCACTGTGAAATGATCAGGCATTGAATATGATCCATGATATGGATCCATTGATATATTTGGCAGACCAGTATCTGAAAAATAGATAAAAGCTTTCATAAGCTCTGTTGTCCCCTTACAGATCATTTAAATTCAGCTAATAACCTCTCATCTCATTTCTTTTAGACCCCCCTCCAAAAAATGCCATAAATGCAACATGCAACAGAAAGCAACAGGCCAACAAACCAACGTAGCAGTGAAAGTGCAGTCTGAAAGAATAGCCCATGATATTTGCCCAAAACAGACACAGAAACAACCAGGATTTATGCATATTTGTCCCCCTTTTCATGTTTCTTTTTTCTTGTTAAATACTGTTGACTGAGCCATCTTAGAAAAGAACCTCAAGTCAAATAGACGGAGGGAAACTGCAGTTATTTGATAGTTGTGTCTCTTTGTTGTCGCTTTCATCCTGCCTTTTTTTTTTTTAAGATGGCAGCCGTCTGCCTTTTGTTGTCCTCACTTCCAAAAAGGGCAGGATTTTGGGTTTGAAGGCATCAGGCAATTCTCAGCATTGTTGTTTCATCTTTTGTGTCCTCATTACAGTTGTTACTGTTTGGATGTTTTTTTTCTCTTCTTCTCTTTTTTTTGTTTCGGGAGTTTTTTTTTCTATCGCCAGCTTAATGGTCTCACTTCAAAAATCATCCCAGACAAAACAAACGACAAAGTAGTAATGATGATGATTTCCAAAGCTTTCTTAGGCAGAAATCTACCATGACACATAGTCAAAAACATGTTAACTGTTGAAGAGTTGATAATTTATCTGTCAACATTATAAATAGACACAGTAACTTATACGTGTCAGTAACATGTATATTGAAAAGTAACACCAATCATAAACTTGCTTACAAGCCTCAGACAGATGTACACAGGCTTTAAAAGCACTTTTAAGGACATCTTTTTTGTTTTTGTTGTGTGTGTTTTGATATGTAGGATGGGTGCCTGTGGCCTTCAGACAGCGGCTCTCGACAAGGTGCCTCAGAGGTAAGATCACAGAACTAACCCCTTTTAAACCAAGCCCGTTCACTAGTCCTTCTCACACAGAGACGCCACTTTATTGCCGCAGTGGCTGTTTGCCAGTTTTCCACTGTTGATTGTTCACACAGAGCAAAGCGCCGCCGGCGTAAAAGGGGCGTCATGATGATGACGTCTGTGTGTTTTCAAGGTGTCCCCAGTTTTCTCCTGTCAGTCTAAACCCACGGACTGTTTATAATCATATGGATGCTGTTATAATGTCTAGTGATTGAGATCTTGACCCACCAAACATCCTGAAAGTGACAAAGTTCCATTTCTCGCTCTAAATTATATAATTACATAATCACCATCAGTAAACTGCAACAGTGATTTCTTGCTCAGGCAGGCATCACCACTCATGTGAGTAACACTAATGTCCAATGATAGTATAGGCAAAACTCTTGGTAGTCTCTGTTTTATGCTAATTGTGTATCTGTTTTGTTACTGTGAGTTCACTGAAAAGTTGAATTTGTCCTATTTTTTTTCTGCCCTCACAAGAAATCCTGAGGAGCTTATGTACCAAAATGCAACTCCCCCTTCCGGTCTTCTGTCATAAAACCTGCTGCCTCTGTGCCGTAAAGCAGCTAGCAGAATTACATTTCTATGGCGTTGTTTCTGTGTGGGAAAAATATTACTATTCACACAATATATAGATGATAATTTGCTCGGAGTGAAACATTTAACAGTGTTTGAGCCAGTGTAGAGGAAAAGTATAGGCTATAAAAACAGCAACTAAAATGAATTAAAGTGAAAGGAAAAAAAGCCTTTCCCACATTGATCTCTTTTGTCTAATCTGCTTGCCATGTTACTCTTTGTGTCTGAGTCAAATTGTTCTCCAGGTACTTGCCCTTGCATTATTCTTCTGTGGTTACAGGAACACCGTCGCAGCACAAAGATCCTGACATTTGCATTTTGGTTACTTGTAAATATTTGATCATTCAGGAATTGAAGCTTGCAAGTCTGGCACTGTACTCCAAACAGAATAAATTTGGCATCTTCTCAAAGACTCATTAATACAGAGCTAAAAAAAAATGCCAGTATATTCACTGTGGCTGGTGATCTGTTTGCTTTATGGTGTCCATGCCAGATGGAGGAGCTTTCGAGTCATGGTGGTAGGAGAAATACTGGCAAAACTAGAGACAGAGTTCAGAAAACACTCAGAAACACAACCCAGCACATGATATAATTAATAACTTGCAGACAATAGTATTTTAAAGTTGTGTGTGAAGTTTAGCTGGTCAGTCTTTGCACACTTGAGCAATCAAAGCCAATTTTGGCATTTTGTGTTGGCAACATGGCGAGTTTGCACCAAAACAAACACACCAGATTTGCTTTCATTGGACCGCCATGCCAACTAAAAGCCTTGTGTAAAATTTAAGTGGATTGAGAACCAGGCATGTAAGGTGGATAGAGCAATAAGAGCAGAAGGCAGTTGAAGGGAGTCAGAGAAGAAGAGAGGTGCCTGGAGGATGCAGGAGGTAAAAACAGTGTCAACGTTACAGCAGCCAGAGAGACCTGGAAAAAAAAGGGAAAGGCCGTCGGGAGAATAACACGGAGAAGGATGCAGCCAATGAGTGTGGGTGGCTGATAGATGCGTGGAAGGGGTGTGTGTGTGTGTGTGTGTGTGCGTGTGTGTGTGTGTATGTGTGTGTGTGTGTGTGGTGGACCGGGAGGGGGGGGTGCGTCATTAATCAGCAACACCTCCCCTGACACTGTCTAGACAGCCGTCTGAGAGCTTCCCTGCTCTGCTGGCTCTGCTCCTTCTATCAGCTTTGCACCTTTCTCTCCCTCCCTATCTGTCTATCTGTCTGGTTCTTCCTTTCTCTCTTTTTTCTCTCTCTTCTGTTTCTTTCGGTCTTTATCGTTTTAGCTCTCCTTTCCTCTCTTTATCTCCATGGCTCTTTTCCTCTCTGCTCTCTGTGTTCCCTCCTTATCTCAGTGGACCGTTTCTATTCCACTGTTTCACTCTCTCTCTATTTCAACCCCCCCACCACCCCCCCTCAGTGGGGGTTGACCTTTAAAGCCACAGTCTCTAATTGAAATGGGTTCCCTCTGATAATGACTAGACACAGAAGAAATGTGTTGAATTGGACAGAAATGTGAGAAATGAATAAATGGACCATACAGACACAGCCTGAAGAGCTAATTGAGGTGAAGATGTCTGACAAAAGCTGAAGATGATGCAACATGTCAGAAAATGGAGACGGCATTTTGGATCTTTTACTCTAATTACAATGATGTGTCTTTAATAACCAATTGGTGATACATTGATGGGTGTTGCTGCTGCAACACGATCATCATTAATTGTTTATTCCAGTTCATTAGATCTGAATGAAAGGTGAAATGTCTTCAAGAAACTATAAAGTCCTGGATGACTGAAAACCTTAATCAACACTTATTGGCAAATATTGTTTACATTGAATTCAGGTATGTTTGCAGAGAAATGTATTTTATTAACAGTTAAAAATACTTTGAAAATATTTGATATTACGTTTTTTAATATAACTTTTTCTTTTTCAAATATCAGTACATTTTTACCTGTTCAGGGCTCTTTTCAGATTAAACTGTCTGAGAATGAAATACAGTATCACTCTTGCGTTGAATTGCTCACAGGCATATACAACCTGGGTAGAGGGTTGCATGTAAAGGCCAAAAAGGTCGGGAGTGTGACTCAGGAGGCAGAGTGGGTCATCCACTAATCAGAAGCTCACTGGTTTAATCCACCCTTATTCCAAGTGCCCCTGGGCAAGATTCTGAACTTTAAACTGCTCCTGATGACATAAGTGTGAGTGTTGACGGGTGTGTGTGAGTGGTCGGTGGATTTACATTTTTAATGTCACTTTTTCATGTTGTCATTAGATTGTGCTTTCCATTTTACTAAATTTACCAGTCAGAGCTAATGATTCAAGAAGTTTTAGTTGTTTTCAAATGTACATTACAGTGGGACACAGTGCACTGCACTTAACAGGTAGCTTGTTTTGTATCTATACATATTGTGGTATATATCAGAGAAAATACTGGTACTGTCTCACTACTTAAACCATGTTGCCTGTCAGTGCTAATTAGCTGTCATAACTGTGCTGACATTCTTTATTCTTTTTTTCTTTGCATTGCCTCCTTCCTTCATCCTCCCTTCCCTCACTCTTCTTCTTTTCCCTTATACTCCCTTGCCTTCCTCTTACTCTCCTCCTCCTGTCTCTGTCTTCCTCTCAGGTATTATATGCTCCCCAGGCCAGGGATCGCTTCACCGCTCCCTCCTTCATGCAGCGTGACCGCTTCAGCCGCTTCCAGCCCACCTACCCCTACCTGCAGCATCAGATCGACCTGCCACCCACCATCTCGCTGTCGGACGGTGAGGAGCCCCCGCCATACCAGGGACCGTGCACCCTGCAGCTCCGCGACCCCGAACAGCAGATGGAGCTCAACCGCGAGTCGGTGAGGGCGCCGCCCAACCGGACCATCTACGACAGTGACTTGATTGACATGGGAGGAGGTGGGAGCCTGGGAGGGGTGGGGGTGGGAGGGGGTGGAATCGGAGGAGGCGGCCCGAAGCCGCCGAGCAGTAACTCGGGCATCAGTGCAGCCAACTCCAGCAGCCACGGGCGCATGGAGGGCCCCCCGCCAGCGTACAGCGAGGTGATGGGTCACTACCCCGGCTCAGCATTCTTTCTACACCAGCACAGCAATAACCAGAGGGTGGGGGGGCCGGGGAGCAGGACGATCCAGCAGCAGAGCCAATCAGAAAGCACAATAGTACCTGCCAAGGCCAAGGACGGCCAGCCAGAGGACCTGGTGTGAAGAAAAGGTTAGGGGGGCAGGTGGGGCCACCCACCCCAGACTTCAAACTGTCTCTCCTCTTCAACCCCAATCACCTGTAAGCAGTGGATTCTATCGCTCTCTGTCTCTCTGTCTCTCATGTCCTCTCTCCACACTCCCATGCACAAATAAATATCAACCTTAGCTACAACAAAACAAGGAAAGAGAGGAAGCAAGAGTTGATTTAATTTCAGTTTCTTTGCGATGTTAGAATTTTTAAACCGCTAGCACTGCTGGCAGGATGTATGCACTGCGTGGAGAGTTTTTATTTCCTCTTCATGAGGAAGAAACACACAGATTGAAACAATTTGCTTTTTTTCTCCCCTCGGGTGACGGTTCTGTCCCCTGGGAACAGTGTTTTTCTTTTTTTTTTTCCGGACCAGGATCTGTGCACAAAGAGAGACCTGAGAATCAAGGACTTACAGAGAACACAACAAAACAAGATACTCACAAACCCAAATCTTAGTGCCAAGGTTCACGAGGAAGCAAAGCAAAGGGGGGGAATGACTTGTACTAACATTTACAAAAAACAAACACAAAAAAGAAAAGTTATCTAAAAGTTGCACTATCTTTTTGTTGTAAAAGAAAAGAGGGATTATGCTATGTGATGATAATAATTATGATGTGTTTGTTTTTCTTTCTTTTTTTTCTTCTTTTTCATGAATGGACTGACTGACTGAACTTTGGCTCCAAAGTTGTTAAAACAGTTGGGAGCAAAAAAAAAAAAAAAACAACAAGTATTATAAGCTTATATCCCTCCTTTTTTTGAGAACCACAAGAAATACTCGTACCCAGCCTACAACTTCTGTCTGCTTACACCACAGGCACAGTGAGACTTAGTGAGAGAGCAACCTTGCCTACATTTGTGTACACTTCAGTGGGGAAGATATCAGCCTCATGACCGGCCGCTGGGTGGACGAAACATGTCTTACTTCCTCTGGTTTGTTTGTTTGTTACAAGATTTGAAGATGGCTTTCCCAAACCAGAGCTGTTCCTAAACTCGTAGAAAGATGAGAGCTGCTCGGCAAGATCCGACATGCTCCTTTCGAACATTTCTGGGAAATCTGGCCCGCTGGTTGATATCAAGTTAACCAGGAATAACACGGCTCCATTAAAAAAACAAAAACAAAATAACATATCGAACAGTCCATCCATCAGCCTGGTCACAGCAGATTCTTCACTTTCACCTCTGTCCTGACCTCTGAGTAACTGACACTTCCTCTTTCCTGTTTCCTGCGTGCCCCCCACCCCCATCCTCTTACCGCTCATCTCGACATGCACAGTGCATTCTGCCAACAGCCACACTGAACACGAACCCCTGCCACCATGACAATGAAAACACAACACACACAAAAAAGAGGCTTGGCTCTACATCTTCATGTCTCTAAAGCCACACACACACAAAAAAACAACAACAAGACAACACAAAGTGAAGATTCCTGTCTGTATCCGCCAGCACAGCGATCAGGTTTTAAATGAGAACTGTCTGTGGTTGAAGTCAAAGGGCTATGGGAGGGTCCTTTTTGTAAAAGAAAACCTTTTTGAAAAATCAAGCCTTTTTCTCTGCTCATCGTTGCCTTCTCCTCTGCTCTTGCGCTTTCTCTGTCTCTCTATCTTGTTTGCGTTCAACACCAGTGCCCCCCCCACCTTTACCCTGACCCAGCTTTTTAACAATGTTTCTAGTAAACACTGTACATCATCCCTCCTTCCATCTGCGTGCAGAAAAAGTGTGTTCAAATGATGCAGAGTCCGCCAAGCCCTTTAAAGTGGAGACTGGAGTGGAGCCCTTGTTTGGCAGTGTGCTAGTGCAGTCCTGTCCCCCGTGTGCGTGTGTGTGTGTGTGTTGGTTCGACCTTCTAACAATCTGAAAGTACTTAATGCTCCATTGTGTGTTTGTCTGCATGTCTGTGTTTATCTGAATGATTTATTAACCGACTGCTTTGTCTAAACTTAGAGATTCAAGGACATATTATTTGGCACTGTCTATAATAGCACATCATCGATGAAGCTTTCATTAAAGCGAGATGCTTATTATCTTGGTGAAGAGTCTTGAGAAAAGTGCATGCAACAGTCCTGCCCCACCGGTTCCATTAAAGTCGCACAAGGAGAACTCTGCCTTTCTTGATCATAGTGAAACAGCAGATTCACACACTATGGCCCAGTTTTAGAAAGCATACTGATTGTCAGCAGGTTTTGCGTGTAGTGTATAATGGTATATACTCAAGAAGGTCAGTATGCTGTGAGAGAAGCGAAGTCCCTCCCCTTCTGGTCGACCACCATGGGACTGTATTTCAGAAAAAAATCGGTATGGTAGCGAATGAAGAGAGACGCATACATATATGAAATACATTTTTGATCCCAATTGGATTGTGAATTACACACATGATGTTTGCTCATTTCAGAGATGAGACACAGAAAGATGCAGTTCTGCTTAAAAAGTATAAGACTGAAAATACATAATTAGAAAGACTATACACCCAACAGTCACTCAAAAAAACCCATGACTGAAAGTCTGTAGAGCTGGTCCCGTATATACGGCAGCTCACATAACTGACTAACTCCCCTTTTACATGTCCAATATGGCCAGATTTATGGTCATTTTCAACTTTTTTAAATACTTTCTCTGTGGTGAAGTGACAGCCATGTTGGTTTTACAAGCAGACAGTGTAGTTCTAAATGGTTTTTACCATCTCTATGGCTGTGACTTTTCTGACATGCAAAATGATCTTTTAAATTGTCCAACATCATGTTCACAGCACAATGTAATTAAGATCACATGTGATTTTTGACTCTCACCTCTGACCAATGTACAAGTCTTTTTTCTGAAATAAGGTCCCATGGGGAACATCAAAAGGGCGGGACTTCTGCTCTCCATGCCATGCACACAGGAAATGGAGGAGCTGCTAACAGCTGAAAATTCAAGCCAAACGAATGGATGGTAGTGAGACAGCTCATCGTAGATCTGAGCAAATAAAATATGTGCAAAATCTTTGGAAAACAACTCACAAAATAGTGAGTTTTATTTTTAAGAAACACTCAACACATCTCCTCAAAACAGCTATGAAATTGAAACAAGTGTACATTTTACGCTCTAATCCAGTGGGTTGAATCGCTGTCCCTCACACATAAGAACATTTGGTTATCTACCGATGCTAGTTGCAGCCCGAGTGTGAAGTGAATTTGAAGGCATCACGTGAGACAAATCCAGCCTCTTACTGAGCTGGATCCCAGTTGAGACATTAAACCTGGAGCCTGGACTTGTTCCTGTAGGTCGAAGGAGAACTTCATTCCCCTCCTTGTGCATGTAGAGCTCACCTTTGATTTCACAGCGTTCAGATGTCGCGAAAGGCAGAGGTGAACCCTCCTGCTTTCTGTTAGCATCAGTGTGTTTGAATGTATGCATGTGTCCCAGTGTGACCATCTGGCTCTACAGTCGTGTATGTGTGTGTTACTACATCGCTGCTGCTATTGCTGTTGCTGCTGCTGCTGCTACTATTGTTGCTACTGCTGCTTCTCATGCCCCCCACAAAACCCGAGCCCCCACCCCCCAAACTGTCCCCTCAGCTCATGCACAACTAGAAGGAGAGAAATCTGACCCCCTGCAGTCAAAAACACAAGTGTTGAGACACAGCGTGGTCTTCTTTCCTGCAAGACTGCATATTAAGACATTTTGTTTCACAGAAACCTAGTGAGTCCATTGTCCCAACACTTCTGCCCGTGACTGCACAGACCTGCTTCAGAACCCGCTTTTTTCCCCTCCTTTTCTTCCTTCTTTTTGTTTTGTTTCTTTTTTTCTTGCCTTGCTCTGTCTGCGCAGTCATAGCTTGTAAATTGAGGATATAAAGATGAATTTTATGTTTTCTACAAGGAGGTTTGCATGTTACTATTATGTGAGTAAATAAGGTGCCTAATGTTCATGTTTGAGCAGACCACACCTCAGTCCAACTGCTGCTTGGAATCCTTACAGGCGCCTTATCTGGGACCTGACCGCCTGTCTGGCAGAATGGAACCCAAATACGTGAGAAAAGGTTTGCCAAAAAAGATCAGCTCCGTCTTTTTGTAAAGTAAAGTTCAAGACCCGCTTGAAACTATACATTTGGTGTAGCAAAACACCTGCTGCCTCTCCAAACTGCAGCTCAACCTTGACCGTTTTTTCTCGCCCTGTGAGCTCCGGTCACGACCTGTGCACCGGCATTGTCTGTGAGCGTTCTGGCTCCCATTCCGCCAGACAGAAGCGATGTCTCCCGGCCAAGCGCCTGTAGCCATCCCAACCAGTAATTTGACCAGCGTGTGGAGCAGACATAGGAACCCACTTGCACTCAAAAAGCTCCCACCTTCGTTGTGCCTCACTTCCAACGGTGCTTTTTTCAGTAGTCTGTCTTTCTTTATGTTTGTTTGTAAGGTGCTGTATATAACTTGAATATATTATGCACATATCCTACCCAATGGGTAGAAACCACAAAAAAATGTTGTGAATAATGTAATATAATGTATAGACAATATAAGAATTTTAAGAAGGCAGCATCAAATTTGTAAATGCCTACAGTTAAAAATGTGCTTTGTCTTTTTTTATGAGAAAACATGGTTTGCAAAGTATGCTTACAATATGGTTTTGCAACACAAATACAAATTACTACTTATAATATTTTGCTATAAATAATAGTTATGATAAGGATGAGATAACCTCTGGATTAAGGAAATTGTTGAGAAAGGATATTATTCACTTGTTTACTGGATCATCATATACCAAGCTTTCACACACTGCTTGCCATCATTTGGGTACCAGCTGGTGGTTTTTATTTTCACCACAATCAACAAGCAAATGTATAGTTCTATTACACAGATATTTAAAGAAAACATCTGTTTGTGTTAACGCCACGACCTCAGCCAAGCCCCGGCTGAAAAAAAACAAAAAAAAACAAAACTTTGCTCTGTAAATTGTTGGATTAAAAAAAGCCGAAGCTGTCCAGTTTGGGAGACCTGTACACATGACCACTGCACACGAGAGCCCTCAGCACTTCCGAATGAGGAACAATACGTTTCTGTTTTCATAGATCTTGATAATATTTTAGTTCATTTCAGCTGTAATTTTGTATATCTGGCGAAGTATGAATCTGTGGAGCATGCTCAGCACTGCTGGGGCTCTGGTTAAAGCATTTCAAGGAAAAAAAAAAGAAAAAAGAAAAGCCCATTCCCTTTTTGTTGGCCAAGATTGGAAAGTTGCGCCACCGTGAAACGAGTGAAAAATGCCGTTAAAACTGTCATTTAACGTTTCTTTCTTTTATTATTACGTTTTATTTTTTAACATTACAGTGTAATATGTGGCACAGTATATTGCAACAAAAGTCATGTTTAATCTGCAGTCATTTATTTACAGTATGTACTGATTGATAACTCGTAACACTGTACAATAACCGCAGAGCATGTTCATTCTTATCTATAGACGATGTACATAGCAACACGCCATTTTCTCTTCAAAGCACCAAATAAGTGGCAGTTGTATAGATTTAATTTTGAAAAGTCTCTATTGTAACTTTGACTGGAGCGCCGCTCGGCTCTCCTTCTTAATACACCTTTTTTTTTTTTTTTCTTTTTCCGTTTCCTGCACTAGCTTGAAGAACTAACTTGGGCTCAGACTGATTTTTATTTGATTTCTGCCCCCTGCAGCGCGCTCCCTCTTTCCAGAAGTCTGTACTCAACTGCTGACAACAAGTAGCTGTTTTTATCGTTCCAGATTTTAATAATAATGATGATAATAATAACAATGATAACGTCTCAACAGTTTGGTATTCTCTGTCTTGACAGTTACCATAGGACTGCTTCCATCATGGGTTTTGTAACATTGGTTTGCTTTATTTACAAAATGAATCCTTCTCGTTCCCCCCTTCCCCCCTCTGTGCTCAAGTCTGGATATATATATGACTGTAGTCAGTACAGTATACATATATCCAGACACGGAGGTAAAATTGTTGTGTATTTTTGCCTCTTTTTATTTAAGCAGTTGTGATGTAATAGGTTTTAGGCCTAAGGTCTGTTATTGCAATACTTTTACAGAAAAGAAGAAAAAAATCAAAAAATGTTGCTCTAAGTGCTGTTGTAGTCAAAGATTTTATGCTTGTACTTATGCTGTAGTCAAACTGCAGCGTAATGAATAAAACTTTAAAAGTGATGACTCTGCTGTTTTCCCTGAGTGTTATAATGAGGTTCTGTGATGTTATAACTGCAGTCGGCGCGAGCAGCTTTTTATCGGTCCTCACTGACGCTGCCAGATAACCTGAGCAGGAGTGGAGGCACATCAGCAGCTCGTTAGCCTGGTCCGAAGCCCGGGTCGGTCGGCGAGGCAGGCTGAGGGTTTAACACTGTTAAGTGTAGGAACTTCAAAAAACTACAGTTATTTCAGTACAACATAAACACACATAGTGATGAAGTCAAGTCAAGATCCAAGAACACAGCATTTCCCATAATGCAGCTCAACAATGCATTTACGACCCTCCCTCCCTGGTAAAAAAAAAAAAAAAAAAGAAAGAAAAAAAACATGACTTGCAAACTCTGTGCACCCAGTTTGTAACACATGATAAAATATTACTAACCAAGCTGAGATAACACTGATGAGGTCATATCTCCGACCTGAAGAAACTCCACTACAGATAATCAGTGATGAAATGTAGCGAAGCACATTTACACAAGCACTGGACATGAGCATCATTTTGAGGTACTTGTACTTAGTAGTTCCATTTTCTGCCTCTTTAAACTAACTACATCATAATTTGGAGGCCAAAATTATACTTTGTACTCAGTTTATTTAGTGACTTAAGTTGCTGGTTACTTTGCAAATGTCATGCAGCATCAGAGCCAAAATAGTATTTTTCTTTAAATCTACACTGAGCAAAAATATAAACGCAACACTTTTGTTTTTGCTCCCATTTTTCGTGAGCTGAACTCAAAGATCTAAAACTTTTTCTATCTACACAAAAAATCCACTTCTGTCAAATATTGTTCACAAATCTGTCTAAATGTGTGTTAGTGAGCGCTTCTCCATCCCACCTCACAGGTGTGGCATATCAACATGCTGATTAGACAGCAGGAATATTGCACAGGTGGCCACAATAAAGGGCCACTCTGAAATGTGCAGTTTTGCTTTACTGGAGGGAGGAAACCAGTCAGTATCTGGTGTGACCACCATCTGACTCACATCTCCTTCACATAGAGCTGATCAGGTTGTTGACAATGCTGGATATGCTGGATATTGGCAGGAACTGGAACACACTGTTGCATACGTTTCAAATACGTGTCATATCCAGAGTATCCCAAATATGCTCAACGAGTCAACCCATAGTATACACTCTATACATACATGTGAATAAAATTTGGAAAACCATGATGAAAATCTCATGAAAATGGAAAAAAATAAGAAATGTTTAAAATGCTAAATGAAAGTGTCAAGTCAAAACTGTTATTCTGAGTAAAGTACTTAGATCCCTCTGAGATAGAGAGAGATCCCTCTTGTCGTGGTCTCAGACTCAAACTTGTGGAGTCCACGCCAGCTTAAGTACATGCTGTCATTAAAGTAACATACCAAATACTAAGATACCAGAGAGTCATGGACAGTTTTCAAACATTCAACGTTTCACTCAGATTGTTCAGCTGAAATGAAAGTCTGTTACGGAAAAAATATTACTACATTTGAAACAATTGCAAAACATAAGTATGTTGACTCGGTCTCAGACTTCCGCTTGTATTGCTGATACTTGGGGTACATTTAAGACACTTGTCCTGCGGGTTCATGCAGACCACATATAAAAGATTATCTCTGCAAAAAAATACCTCACTACTTCCAATCGTTTCTGTGTCGGAGTCTCTGATGAGCTTCACGTGAGATTTTAACGCCTGTTATCCAAATCTCCCGAAACGCTCTCGTTTGGAAGCGGCACGGTACAGGTCAGACTGAGGTCAGGCTCACAGCCTCCTCTTCCTCCGTAGATGTTTTCTGTTGAAGAGATGTTGGCAAAGATTCTCTTCAGCCAGGAGCGAACGACTGACTCAGCCCCGCGACGTGTTGAAATGCATAAAACATAAGTTGCCTTATTTTTCGGCGGTTTATTTATAGACAGGCCCCATCTGGTGACTTGTCATAACATTTCACAGAAGTGGAACGAAGCTAACGTTCAAGGCACTTAGCCTCACTTACAAGTGCAGGGGGGGGGGCTGCCTCCTGTCCTCTCTGTGACCCTCCTGCTACAAAACGCTGCGAGGAGGCACCGTCGTCCTGACACTGTTCACACTGCCTCCTGACTCACTCTGCTCACGCTCAGCTCGCACACATCTCCGGAGCTGGCGGACCGGTAAAGGCCGCGCAGAGGAAACATTCATGCATCGGCTGCAGTTCGTTCAGAAACGAGACGTGATGCACTTTCGGAGTCTGAACCCCTCGCAGGCTTTTTAGCATCAGACAGGAGTGGAGGAGGAGGAGGAGGAGGAGGAACTGCTTTCTAGTACACTTCTATATTTCATCAAGTAACGGGGGCTAAATGTTCATGCGCTTGTTTGGAAATGTTTGAGACAGATACTAACACAGTGAGCTTTAACTGAGGGGATACTGCTTAAATTGAAATCGCTGCAGACACCTCACCAAGTCACAGAGTACATGAGCTGATTAAAGATATAATATGTAATATTTGTGATTAAAAAAAAAAAAGTCTAAAAACAGCAGGAGATGTTGGAGAAACCTAATGCAACTCGCCAATCAGAGTAAAGTGCGAGTCTGAGAAGTCTGAAAAAACACCGAAAGCAAGACGGAATTAAAGAACAGGAGGAGGACGGAACAAGGACAGTGGACCACACAGAGACACTGTGAGTCAGGCTTACTATTATGGGCAGTGATATAAAAGAGCTCTAAAAAAGAATTAGGACACAAATTAACCAGGAACTGAGTTACAGACCCTGAAGGTCAGAGGACCCGCGATGCTCCAGGGAGGCTGCACCCTACACAATGGACATGCCTGGCGGAGTGGAGGATGCAGTGTGCGCTGCAGAGAGTGACGAGGAGGGAATATTGAGCACTTTAAGGGGCAGATGGACTGATACACAGAACGTTTGAAAACTTCCATTCATGGAGGAAGGAGAGACACACTTGGAAGTCCACTATATTAGTTGAGTTCTTAACTTTTCATGGTTTTGTAGTTCAGAAGTGTGTGGGAACACATTTTCAAATAAGTAGCAGCAAATAATAAAGATGTCATAATAGATATTATGAAGATAGTGCCACTTGAATGTGAATGGCTCAAAATAGCAGCTAAACGAGGAAGGGTTGTGACAAAACTGAAAGAAAAAAAAACATACATATCTCCCAAATCTATCCCAGGTAGAACATGGTGAACTTGAACAATAAGGAAACAGGAAATATACAGGATTTCACAGGATATATAATGGGGGGGGGGGTGAAGAGGAAATGAGGAGATCTAACAATATTATCAAACACAGCTCAATTTGAGAACAAAATGGAATGCAACAATATTCCATATAACGATAAGCTCGCCTCCAAGGGTGTGAAGCGCACTGCTCCAGGTTCCAAAACAGCCCTGAATTTGCCCCCATGACTAGGAGGATCAGCCCTGATCAAGGCTATCAACGAATCAAATATATATGTATGTAATACATACTATTAGATGAAGCTGAAAATGATCAGGTTCCTCAAAATCAATCACTATGAAGCAGGGGCTCAAGGGCCTCCCCACACAAATGAGTTAAGCCATTGAGTCATTGCAAAACAATAAAAGGATAAAGAGCATTGTGGGAAATATAGACCTATATCTCTATTGAGAGTTAACAGCAAATAAATGCAGTGCATAAGGACACCATACCAACAGCCTGCTGCTAGAATTAAATCGCTCACTTTATTTGCTCTTCTAATTCAGCATTTAACGCAAGCAGTTGGTCAAAATGAAAAACTTAAGGGGCTTCACTCAGAGAGAACAGTGATTACAGCTCTCACTCTCGTGTTTCTGTGATGGAATGAGTGGAGCACAAACTAATTTTTCACAATAAAAAAAACAAAAAAACATTCATGAAGTTTGGTTTATAATGAATTTATTAAAGGTCCTCGGACAATATGGCCAAAGCTGCTGGGTCAAAAATATATCACTCACATGGTGAGACTGCCCACAAGCTACTGAAGGACAATAGCTTGTTCATCCTGCTGTCAGCTGGCAAAAGATGCACAAGTATCCACTGTCATAGAGCAGCAGAGCAGCTGCTTTCCTCAGGCTGTCGCTCCTCGATTCATCCTCCACTCTCCGCCATAAACAGTTTATTGTTTTGACTTTATTGTATTTGTTATTGAAAACCCCATTAAAAAAAGCTAAGAAAAGAAACTTTTTTTGGTCAAATGAATCCTCCCCAAGTTCACAGATGAATTTTCTTTGACATTTAAAATGGTAAGGAGCATTGCTTTCAGGACATAATTCCCCTTTTACTCTGGATAATCGTGTGTCAGTGATGTGACCAGCGATCAGTCCACTGCCAGCCTAGACACCACTGAGTAAGTGTCTTTTCTCTATATCCTCTTCATCTTTTTTGTCATTTTGATTGTGATTTTGTTGTTACATTTCAGAGGGTTTTAACTTGTTATGAAACCGTCACAAATACTTTCACTTGATATTACTACATGAGAAAAAATACCTATTGTGAGAAGACGTGCTATTTCAGTTTTTATGGTGTCGTGCTGGGGATGAATTGAGGAAAGAAGCTGCTCTGTAGTTTGGCAGTGGTATGGTATGGCACTTAAAGGGTAACTCCGCCAATTTTCCACATTAACGTGTGTTCACAGGTCTTGGGAAGTACTGCTGCGTAAGTGAAAAAGTAATGTAAAGCTATTTGTGGCTCCAGAGGAAGCTGCACATCTGATAAACCGCCTCCAATGATGTTACGGCTAAGTTGCATTGTGGGTAATGTAGACAATGTAACTGTTCATAATGATCGATCGAGGCTCGAGGCTAGACTGCTTCTGAAACCTGGCACCTACGTTACCCTCAGTGCAACTTAGCAACTGCGTGATATCGCTGGAAGTAATTTTTCAGATTAGAATCTTCCTCTGTTGCCACAGAAGGCTTTACACTACGTCTTCACATATGTAGTCATTTTCCCCAGGACACTTTGATGTGTAAAGTTGTTGGTGTTACCCTTTAAACAAAGATTACTTCGTTACATCCATGTCATGTTTCGCACAATGAAAAAAAAAGTGTTCCGTACAAGAAATTCCTAAATATTGACGATTCTAACAGCAACCTTGAGATTTATAACGTTTGACTTACCCCACTCAAACTCCCTCATGCACATGCAGTCTGTCAGCTACATCCAAACTGTATTCACTGACCTTTTGTGAGAAAAGACTTAAAGTACAGAAAATCACAGAGTTCAGACAGCTTGGACAGTTTTTTTCTTATTTTATCCTCCTGACCTGTGCTTCACCTCAGGCTTCCCAGAGGCATCTTGACACTTGAGTTGTGTTCAGCGACCGACTCACACCTGAGAAACACAGATTGTCTTTACACTTAAATGATTTCGGGAGCCGCTGCGCCGCTCTGTCTCCTGTGTCACACTCCCAGTGGGAGAACGGACAGGTGCTCCCGTGGACTGCATAAACACTTGTTCATTAGTTTGGACAGCAGCGGTCATCGTAACCCGCACACGCTTCCCATCAGCACCGGGCAGCGCTGCATTTCCATATAGATACAATTCATAATGAAGGAGGCAGGCCAGAGCGCGTCCGGGCTCTGACAGCGTGATGTTTAAATCTGTTTAGCGTTTCTGGACACTTGACAGCCGGGAAAACAAAGTGTCACACTGTACGGACTCTTCACTAAGTGGTGTGGACCTTGACCATAACCCACTGAGCTGGACCCTGCCTGTTGTCTCCCAGCGTGTAGCTGTGCCTTCATCTCTGTGCTGGGGACAGATACCTAGCACTCTGAAATAAAAGCAAAGGGGGTACTGTTCCTAAAGCTAGTGAAGTTTTATACTAACACTGATTCAGATTCAGGCTCGGGGAGTAAAAGAATACATGAATGTAATCCAATGTCATGTCATGTCAGTCTTGAGTTCCAGTGATTGCCACAGCTCTCGTGTTTCTGCGATGTCAAAAAAACATTCATGAATTTTGGTCCAATAATGAATTTATGAATCTGGGATTTTTCATTCTTGGTAATACTACCAGCACCATGCTTGACAGTAGGTCTGGTGTTCTTGGGGTTAAAGGCCTCACCTTCTCTCCTCCAAGCATATTGCTTCTCATTGTGGCCCAAGAATTACAGTTTTGTTTCATGTGACCACAGAGATTTCCCTCCGGAAGGTTTTTTTCTTTGTCCATGTGATCAGCAGCAAACTTCAGTCCAGTTTTAAGGTGCTGAAGGTGGCTTCTTTCTTCCACAGCAGCCTCTCAGCTCATGTTGATGTAAAACACACTTGACTGTGGACACTGACACCTGTCTTCCAGCAGCTTCTAATTCATTGCAGACTTTGTTTGTGGTGGTTTTTGGCTGACACTTGACCATCCTGACCAGTTTTCTCTCAGAAGCAGGTGATACTTTTGTTTTCTTCCTGTTTGTGACCGTGACACAGCCGCACTGAGCACTTTAAACTTACAGTTGATCTTGGGACCTGTAACTGCTTTGAAATGGCTCCAAGTGACTTTCCTGACATGTTGAGGTGTGCTCTTTCAGATCAATGCTGAGCTCCTTAAGACTTTCCCACTGCAGTGTTTGTGGCTGAGTGTACCAAACAAGCCCTATTAACAGTCAGCAGCTGTTATCAGTCAGAATCACTCAGAAGAAGTTAAGAGGCCTTGCAACAAGGATTCACGCAACTTTTTATCTACTTCCTAGTCACCTAAATTGATTGTGAAGGTTAGTGTATATTTTTGATCCAGCAGACTGAGTCACATTTTCAATAAATTCATTACTGAACCAAACTTCATGAATGTTTTGCTGTTGTTGTGTGACACAGCAGTATGTGTTTCATACTGTAGAAATCATTGAAACTCAAGACTGCCATGATATACAGGTGTATCTAAAAAAAACGTAATATCATGGAAATAATTCATAATCCCATAATTCATTCAAAAACTGAAATTATAGTCTATGTTAAGTGTACATTATATATAAAGTTAAATATTTGTATTATATTAACCCTACTTGTGCCATCCTCAAATTGACTACCCTCTAACCACCTTTGTGGCAAAAATGTACACGCACAAAACAAATGCCATTAAATCACCATACATCAGTTTTTTTTTTTTTTTTCATAAACCACTTAAACAACTTCAGACCTACTCAAGACTACCAAACATTCAATACTTTTCAGGATTTTAACCCTTTAAATGCCAGTCTTATTATTTGAATCACCAAAGCCCCACAGCTCGAGCACGTGTTACATTTTCCGCAGACTGTGTATGCATGTTTCCTGTTTTGCGTGTACACAGATTTCTACACTTGAGTGTTAGACATTTTGCCCCTGGTGTGCAGTGGGTTAATCAAAACGGTTTTGTTTTTTGGTTATCAAAAACAACTAATGCTATAAATTATACTGACAGCAGTGGGTAGAACTAACCAAAAAATAACTGGATTGAGAAATCAAAACTCTGAGCTGAAAGGTGCTAAAATGCTGATACTGTGTAGCTGAGCTGCAGTGTCTGCTGATCATTTCCTTCAGGTTTATAACTCCTACAGCCCACTTATGCAGATCACACAATCTGACTAGCATTGTACTGTAAATCTCACACACCCTTTAAATGCAGCATACAAATGTTGGTAATTAGCATTTTTACTTTATTCAGTTGTGGTTTCAACGAAACATGTTTAAATCTGTCAAGAACTTTGTACCCAAAACATTTCAGATGGCACGCTATGCATTACACACTGTGTCTACGGTCAACATGCTCTGAAGCCTTTGCATGTTTACATGTATGACTTACAGCTCATCACATGTAAATGATAAGACTCGGACCGCTCTACCAACAGCTTTCATACAATCATCTCCCTTGGTCATTTCAAACAACTTTCAGTCAGTGCATAAAGTGGTACAATATATTATCTTGGGCTACTGGATAAAATTTCATTAGAAATAATGATTTTCATTCACATACATTAGAAAAGACACAAGGTGATACCTAGCCTTCAGAAAGGCTGTGATTGACTTGTACACACATGTAACCCAAGAGCTTCAAGTTTTATTTTCTATCAAGCACAAGGACAGCCACTGCTCTCTTCCTCTCTGGATGAGTTTTTATGCAGACAGATTGATTTGTATTTTTTTTTTTCCATGTTGTGAAATGAGAACAAAGCTTCTCTTCAAACAGTCAACCATTAGTTAAAGTAATTTATGCCTGGTTAAATCCAGTCTGAGATGACTGAGCCAGGATGTAGCATTTGCCAGGAGTCTGCTAAGCTGCCGTACAGTCTAAACTTGCAGTGCATCATAGCAGAGTTTGGACGATTAGGGACTGAATTTTGACAATTAAATCGACAACAGTTGATATCTGAGACTTGTGAGATGAAACTTTAGGACAAAGATAATACGTCTTTTTCTTCTTTCCAAACAGTCTTAGAAGTGTCCACAGTTTCTTGCTCCTATCTCATTGATTACTTATAGAGAACAAACTAGGATCACGTATTCAGAGGCCCAGTCTGTGAACAAGACTCTCATTTTTCTTTTCTGAAAAAAGCTTTTCCCTCAGAAACTCTGTCTTTGGTTTCCTGCAATTTCTCTGAAAACTTGTCCTTAGTCTCTTCCATTTTCTCAGAGAAACGTTCTTTTGTTTCCTCCATTTTCTCCGAAAATCTCTCCTTTGTCTCCTCCATCTTTTCCGTCAGTTTCTCCTTTGTCTCCTCCATTTTGTCCTGGAAGTATTCTTTAACCGGTGGTGGTGTGGACAAATAGCCGTGCTTGCGGAGATACTGAACCGATACTGACGTACCGCCAAGAGTCATTGTATATCTAGCAGGGGTTGCAATCTGCAGGGCGACAAAGACAAATATTTCGATTGGTCAGCAGAGGAAAATGAATACTCGAATCCATTTAGCACTGGGCAATATATTGATATTCCAGCTTAATCTCAAAGAATTAGAATATCATGGAAAATAAAAAAAATTTTAAAAAATCCATCATTTAATTTAAAAACGTGAAGCTCAACTATTTTAGATTCATAACACAACAAGTGAAATAGGTCAAGCATTTGCTTAGTGTTTTGATGTTTACAGCCTAAAAACTCAAGTATCTCAAAATCTAGAATACTACATAAGTCAAATCAACAAAGGGATTTATAATACAGACATGTCGACCTTCTGAAAAGTAAGTTCATTTTTTGCAATAAATACTTGTTCAGGCTCCTTTTGCACAAACTACTGTATCAATGCAGCGCGGCATGGAGCCAATCAGCCTGTGGCACCGCTGTTATGGAAGCATATATAGAAGTTTCACTTTTTTAATCAAATTACAGAAAAAAATGTCTTTTCCATGATATTCTTAGTATTTGAGATAGGCGCATCTCAAATACTAAGAATATCTTCATTTTAATCATCATTTAATCTTCTCCCGACTCGATCATTACTTGTTAGAAATATTTATCTGCTTTACAAATGTACAAAGTAAATGTCACACACTCTAAGTGCAAAATTGAATATTTTATTAACCATGTATTCTGATGCTGATCTATGAGCAGTAATGTTCAATGTTTTCTTCAATAAAAACCCAGAGATCCTGTATGAAACTACCTTGTACATGGCGTATGCAGTCAGAGCGTAGCCACTCGACGAATCTCTCAGAAGGCCAACTAGTGACTCTGGCAGACCAATCATCTCCAAGAATGGCACTACATTCACACCTCTGAGGGAGAGAAAATCATGAAGATGGGGAAGAATTTATAGTAGCATCGAAAAACTGTGGAATGACTGTTAATAATGTGATTTTTGTTGACTTTAAGAGTCAGTAGAAGTAAAATTACTAGAGAAGAGACTACACAGCATGTAATAAAAATAAAATAAAAAAAATAAAAAAAATCATAAACACAAACTCACTTCATAGCAGCGTAGTAGAAGGTTCCAAACCAGAAAGAGGACGTCACGAGATGTACAGGGATCATCACCTTCCCGTACTGTTTGAACGTCCTCTTAAACCTCTGGACCAGACCAATGGACTTGTCCTGCAGGGGGTCCACCTCTGCAGCATCAAGCCCAGCTTCCACTTTTTCCTGTGTTTCAGACAGGGAGCTGGATTTTGGTTCCTCCTGGCTCGGCTGTTGTTTTTGCTCATGTGCTGCCTTGCTGAAGGTGGAGGTGGACAGCCAGCGCTGGCCTGTCGGTGGTGACAGTGACAGGCGGAGGGCACAGCAACAATATGCTGTTGGTGGCTCGGGGACAGTGACGCCCACCAGCAATGGGTGCACCGCTGCCACCCGCCGCAGTATCCCTTGAGTTAGGACGCGCTGCATGATCATCCTCTTCCTCTTCTCCTCTCTGCTGCTGTGACGTTTAACCACAGACTAGTGTAGGACAAACAAAAGACACTGAATAAACTCCTTATATAGGTAGTGAAGTCTTTTGAAGATTGCATTATTGTTCAGTGCAATGTAAATAAATTCAAAGGTAATGTAAATTTATAATTAAATAATAATAGACCTATCATATTATCAATACTGACTTTAGAATACTTTCTTCTTCTTCTTTCCACTAGTGCCTAAAACATGTTACATGTCATAGCTGCTGAAGGGTTTCTGTTGATTTGTCCCACCAGTTTCAAAATGAACTTAAAACAGGTTTTGATGAGTTTGCATCTAACATGATACAGGAAAAATAAAGGCTAAATACTAAACAGAAGTGGTTTAAGTTTTCATCTTTGGACCAAAATGTAACGTAACATTCTATCACAAGCAACCAAATGTACAATTTAATTGAAAAGAAATAGATCCATTATATAAATAGTTTTGATGAAATTCTAAATGATCGGTCCTCCATCAACTTGTAGATTGCAATTTATAAATTTCTCTTCTTATAAAAACTCAACTGTATATCAGATACTCTCAGTCTTTAAAAGTCAAATAAAACACTGTCTATTCTGTTAGTCTACATTCCAGTGATCACTGGGTAACACTGTGAATGCATTACAACCTCTGGATGAGCCACATGCATGGACACCAAGTTCAAGTTCAAAATCAGACATTGACCAGCAGTAACCAGGAATCTTAAGTAGTGTTATCTATGCTGTATAGACAGCTGTATCCCCTACTGTTGACTTAAGATTCGTGTAATGTTTACTGAACGTGTTTCAACCATGCCCTTTTATGCCAATAGTGACATTACTTTGTAGGGTTGGGCTGATAAATGATGTCATCATCCATCACGATGTTTCACTGTAGACATAGTCATATGTCAATTCCACAGACACCCAACTCTGCTGTGTGAAGCGTGACTTCTGGTTACTCCTAAATCTGGACTGCTGACCAAAGGAAACTGGACCTTCACCAACACAACATTTTTTTCTCCCCACCACAGCCAATTATCATTCTTTGTTCTGATTAGACATACAGTTCTGCCCTGATTCCCTTTTATAAAAGTATGTTATTTATTTTTAAGAAAAACACTTGCTACATACATGTGTTACTTTCATTAAGAAAAGTTTATGCATTATAGAAGATATATCGCAGTAAAAACTACCAAGCCACCTTATCTTTAACTGTTCACTGGGAAAACCAATCATGACCCAATTCCTTCATTAACTATAACATTAACTTGCTTTGTATCGACTGAACACACAGGTTATATGACAGATTAAAAAGGTCCGAACATACCTTGTGTTATGACCGCACAATCATCAGCACCTGAAGCAAAACAAACAGGTGGATGAGTGTTACACTGAGAGTTCAAGAAGGTTCGTCTCAAAGACATAACGTTAACTCAAATTATGCTATAAAAACATACACATACAGCACATATAAGTTATTATTCAAAAGGCTATTACTCTAATCTAGCCATACTTGGCTTATGTTTCCAAACTTCTGGCAAACCTACTACCAGCCAGCGCTGTTGAATATAAGAGTTGTGACACTCCCATAGAGTTTTGTGGGTATCAGAGAATGCAGGACTGAAGCATGTCATGGGGCAGCTGATAGTTCCAGCAGTGAACTGCATTCATATTCAGTGTTTTCCAAGCACACTGGCCGCTGAAATGACTACAAGTTTTGTCCTTTTAAACTTTAATCCATTAACTGACCTGTCCATGAATATATGCGATGGCATTTTACATAGCCAGCTTTGATTAAAATGAAACTCTCACCAAAATGCAACTTAGGCTTTTTTTGTCAACGTACATACATCAAACCTTCATGTAAAAGCATAACTACGACGAAAGAGTTGTCCAAAAACTCTTCTTTTAGCAAACTGTGTACACAAACAATATTCTCAGTGCTCATGTTCATGTGTAGAGACCCTGGTGATACTACAAGCCATGTTTCGTGTAGTGTCTAGCCTTCTTAGTGTTTTAAAAATAACAATTTTGATGCTATTGCTAATTTTCCCTAAGCACTCCCATTTAAAATGAGTTCGACCCAAAACGGAAATATGGTAAATCTTAAAAGTGCCTCTTTCATAGTAGTTACGCTTTTACACAAAGGTCTGACTCATATACATTCACAAAAAAAGCCTAGGTTGCATTTTGGCGAGAGTTTCACTTTAAGGTTTGTCGTAAGCTAATTACACAATAATTGCAGTTAGCTAGTTAGTTAATATCAACAACATTACATGAGCCAACTTTACCTTCATTCAATGTTAACTGGACTAAATTTACCTGAAATTAATTGTAGTTTTTGGTGTATGGCTGGCATGCAATGTTTATCTTTGTTTATTAGCCTTAAGCTCAGAGTTTGTTTAATAGGCCCTAGGGGTGGGTAAAAATATCGAGTCATCAATGCATTGCAAGCGCAGTCTGCCTCACCCTGGCCGCTGCACTGGGTGCCCGCGGGTAGCACTCTCCTCCAGGGAGAGACGGTGGTACAGTGTCAACTTTTCACCCCCTCATGTCTTGCCAGAGGGCGAAGGGACTGCGGTCATGTCTATGTTTATGTCAGACAAAAATGTACCATGCAGTCCCAGAAACGTCACTTTCTCAGCTTAACTATGGTTGCATGATTTTATAACTAAACACATGGCGTACCTTTGTTTACATTTCAATTCAAACTAGAACTTCATAGAGGAAATATCTATAATTTCATATTACTTTTTTTAATTAAAAAATTATCAACAGGTACTAATGAATTATTTGTTTATTACTACTTATTACTGAATCGATATTGAAGCATTTAAGTCAGTACTGAATCGAACTGCGACCTAAATAATCGAAATCGAATTGAATCGTTAGTTTCTTAACAATACCCAGCCCTAATAGGCCCCAGATCTCCTTTTTCTCCTCGTAATCTTTGTGTGCCAAACATGGTTTATTATATAATACAATGTTTGTTTTTAATATGCAGTTGCTGTCTTTGTTTATCTTCCACCATTGACTGAACTTTTGACCCACAAAATCATATATGTATACATTCTGTATTTCAACACAGGAGGAATCAGATCAGAAGAAGACTAACAATTCTACAGTGTAGAGCTACTGTCGCAAGTAAAAGTCCTGAGTGCTGGCATCAAATTATACAAACAGTACTAGAGGTAAGTGTACCATGGTTTATTTCACAATATATGTTGTTGAATTATATTAATTAATGTTTTAATATGCACGTGGAGCAATTTACTATATAAACCGCTTTCTGTCGTGTGAATCATCTGTTGTAATCATATTAAATATGATTATATACATATAAATATCTATATATTAAAAAAATCATTTATTTTATTAAATATCAATCTGAATGTGTAATGTAACTTGTCAAAAATCTATGATAAAAGGTACAGTAGCCTATGTGGCCTCTGAAATGTAATAGAGTGTAAAGGAGCAGAAAAATGGACATTACCCATTAAGTAAAGTGTAAATGCAGTTACCTTACTGGTGCACAGTGCTAAGCTTCATAGGAACAGACGAAAATAAACACAACAGCGAAACAATGATCAGTGTGACTATGGAAACTTATCTGGGAGGGGAGTCAGCAAGCTTAAGTTATCATGATTCCATCAGATGATGATTAATACTCAATCAAACGTAAAATCTGCAAATAAAAAGTATTATACATGTACTTTATAATACTTTAAAACTGTGCCCATGTCATCGGGCACCAGCGCTGATGGAACCATTGAGCTCATCATGAAGTACGTGACGGGGTGTCACAACTCTCTTGTCAACGATGCAGCGAGCAGCTAGCCAAACTGCTACAAGAGCTCGGTGAAATAGACCCACAGAGAGAGGAGGTCGGCACATTTAACTTCGAAATAAACATACTCAAACAGAATGTAGGAATCTGTCCTGGCTCATTTGATAAGTTGTCGCCGGATGTTTAAAGCTATAAAAAAACTACCTATACACATGCCCTATTTTAGGGTGGATAACATTAGTCAATTACGTCTTGAGGACAACGAGGAAGCAGCTTTTCGTTTCCGAACTTAGGCCGGGACAATGTCCAGTGGTAGGTGAAGTAAACAGGCTTGTATCAATTAAAGTAGACTGTTACCTTGAGTAACAGACGGTCTTATGAAGGCCAGTCTCTGAACTGCTGCCAACTTTGGTTTCTGACGCCTGACGTAAGCTAGTTAGCTGCTAGCTAGCAAGCTAGCTAGCTAGATGCACTGGTAACCCTCACAGACAGGGAATTAAGATGTCATTACGAAAGTAAAACATACCAAAGCAGAGGACAGAAAGCAGACAACACTTACGTTGGAAGCTATTTTTATGGTCAAGACAAAACTTTACCCCTTAATCCTGAGGGCCATACGAAGGTACCTGGGCTATGTGTCGTTCAAGGACCACATTTGTCGTTGCGGCGCACCAAGTGCGTGGGGAGCAGCGTGCAAACCCAAGCGCGCAGAGAGCCATGGGAAATGTAGTTCGAATTTACCCGGCTGTCAAACGCGACGAGACGAGCAAAAAATACATTGCCCAACCCTCCTAGCGCAAAGTGAATTTATTGGAATGGGACAGGTTTGTTTTTCACTCAGTCCAGTACTACACCACTGACCTTCAAGTGTTTCTCTACACTGGTAAAAGAAGTAAGTGTCTGCAGGCGACAGACATGCACTTTTCAATATGTCTCTTATAAAGATTTAATATAATTGTAAGTTTCACTCAAAGACATAAAAGACGAGAAACTTCACTATGCCAACACTCTGGCTTGTATTAATACAACTAATATCATCAGTTGTTTGAATATTTTTGTCGAAAAACATAAACGAGGCCAAAACAATCTATATGTGCTACAACACCATCATCACACAATCATACACAAGGGTAACATCTAACCATGCCCCCTTCACATGCAGTACAGAAATTCTACCAGCAGAGGGCGATATGTCCACATTGTTGATAGCAGACTGTCTCCTACGTAAAAGAATTGGCTGGCTTGTCGGGAGGTCAGTGTTGTTTGCAGCTGCAGCAGGCAGTTGTTTGTAGTTTACTCTAAAATTGAGTTAAATCTCCTAAGATGAGTAAATAATTACCTCTGCCAAGGTTATATCACCTGCATCTGTTTGTTGGTTGGTTGGTTAAGTTTGTCAGCAGGATTACACAAACACTAACAGATTTTCACAAAACTTGGTCTCGGCCAATAGGTCCCATTAACTTTTGGTGTGGATCCAGATAAATAGGACAGATCCAGGAAAGTTGTTCTCAGTTTTTTTGTAACATTTACTTGTTTTTTTTGTTAATTTCTCAGGAAAAAACACATTTAACATGAACAACCCAGAGCCATTCTGCCCCCCTCCGTGAATATTTTAGCCTTTAATTAATCTTTCAAGATTATCAGTAAGCCTAAATGAGCAATCATAGTTGTCAATTTCCATTTTTGTATTTTTTATTGGGGATGTTATGACCAACAAATCACAAAGCTTAGATTAGAATAGCAGTGTAGAAATATGGAGGCCTTCCTGAGTTCTTCCCAGGTTTGGTAAAATAATAGAATAAAAAGTAGCCTACTTTGAAAATGAATAAAACGTATTAAGGCAGGCTAGTTTTAAAAACAGTAAAATACATTTTTTCGGTGTGAGACATGACAATTTCTGCTCAGTTCATTCAATTCACTGACAAAATCACAACTCAGTAAACAGAACAGTATTCTGTGTCATTCAAACAATGCATTAGTCACCCTAGGCCTACAGTAGTGATTAAAAAACAAAACAAAAATATTATGTAATATCTTGTCAAATACATGACAAGAACCAAAGAGCCTTGTGAAGCTCCAGAGCCACAGATTGCTGACTCCAATGTGTTTGCCTCTGAGGGGGATGTTTAAGTTTTCCTTCTTGCACGTGATGGACCATCGTTGGTGTATTAGTGTCTTTTCTTCTCTGTACAGCGGGAAACTAGAGGCGGCTCAGGCTAGAATAACAGCAGCAAATAACTGCACATGAATAAGGGAAGCAGACGTCTTCTCTTCCCTTGCTGCTGCTGCCGCCCTCCTCCGGGGCAGAGCTGCTGTCATTACATCAGACACCATGGTGTTCCAAAGTACAAAGCTGTGTTCACATTACTTAAAACAAGAGTCTTGTGTTTAATTAATTAACATTTTACAGGGCAAGGTACAGCAGCAAGGCAACCGTGTTACACATTATGAATCCTGAAATGTGTCAAACATGACAGTTTTGTCGCTATGAACCACCAGAAGTATGCTGTACATCCATTTGCCAGCAGTGACAAACATATCAGTTAAAAAAGCCAACAGGAAGAGCGATGCAGCCAAGAATGAGTCCAGTCTTTGCCAGAAAGCAATTTTTGGTATTCAGCTTGGTAAAAGTGTTGTATCATATTGCTGTAAATATATTTTTAAAAAACATTTTGTAAAGCAACTTGATATGATTAGAGCAGGTGAACAGGTTGGTGTATCTAGTAACTTGTGAGGCTGGAGGCTACATGCTGAATCACCACCCATCAACAAGACAGAGAATCAAAGGCTCAGTAAATACATTCTGTCTGCAGGGGGAAATCTGCCATACAGCTAGTGTACTGATTTATAAATTAAACTGTGAAAGGGTCACTTTACGTTGTCTGAATTTGGATTTATTTTCTTCTTGAAAAGACAAAGTGTGCCTTGGTATTTATATCTACAGGCAAAATACATTTTATTTGTCAAAGAAATATTTTCATGGATAGCAGTTTGGATGTGTCTGAAGGAAGGAATGCAAATGTCCAACATCTGCATGAACTTTATACAGCGTGTATTTCAGTCTGCATTTTATGAATGTTTGTAAAAAGGTGATGCAAATCCAGAATTTAAATAAATATTTTGCAAAGTTTCAAAGATTTATGATTGTAGTGATGTTTATCAAGAGAATAACCTGGGGGCAATACTTACCCTTCAGCTTTGTTTCACCGTTTTACTTCTTTCTCTTGACAGATTCTCAAAATAAGTCAGAAAAAGATGGCACCAGACTCGAACTGTCAGGATTACTGCAGCTGAATGACTGGGCTGCAGTGTATTTAGGTTTTCAGCATGGCCAGACGGTGGCGCTAATTCATGTCAACACTGTTTGCCAACTGACAGAGGACAGAAGAAGAAGACGAGGGAGCTGACTGTATCCTGCGCGTGCTCAGGTTCAAAACAAATGTGTTGAACTGTTTTAATGAATTCAGTTACGTTTTCTTCGGAGGTCCGTAGAGCTTGAAAATGGAAGGTGAGTTTAATTTTCGAAGTTCTGGTGAAAAGGACGCAATGGCTGATGCTAAAGCTCAACATAGGTCTGCTGTAACTTCTGTTAAAGCTCGTTTAAAATTCAACGACGTGTGTCTGTCTGTCCCTACTGTCTGCTAACCGCTTCTAAAACGTGTATATTTGAGTAATTCCAGTTTTGTTTTTCCTTTCAACAGAAGCACTTGTTCAGGCTCCAATTCCTCGTGATCTGGTGGATTTTCTTGGTGTTGAGGTAAACAGATACGTTTGTTTATCTCTGTACTGTCACTGTTAAATGTTCATCCCAAATGCTTTTCAAACTGCTTAACCCCAGGCTAAAGGTGCTGTTAGCCACAGACTGGCAACATACCGACTTTAGTTTTAGCCTGATGCTAAGAGGTGCCAGTGTGAGACAGGGTATAAAGAGAGTAGTAACACAGCATTCTAAAATAATGGTCTTAACTAAAAGTCACTTGTGTGCTTAATCCAAAACTGTGTTAACAGTCTGGATTTGAAAAGGGTTCACTCAGTGCTGTCCTTAACTTAAAGTGTATGCATAACATAATAACTTAAAGCCCTCAAGTTATCACTCAGCACAGTTTTCAGTGTTGTTACTGTTCATCCCAAGATTTCCCGCAGAAAATAAAGTCACATTCTAGACTATTAGTTGATGAATCAGTTCATCAATAGCATATTTAATCTACATTAGTTTTATAATTGGTGAATTTTATTCATTTTTGTGGCAGAAATAAACATCTTTTGGCTTTGGGTTTTGGACAACTCCAAGACATTTTACTCATAATACACATTTTCACTATTTTCTAAGGATTGTTTATAGACAAAACAGTCACCAGATTGATTAATAATTAATCAATCTTTAAGTAATTAGCAGGTAAATATTATGGAAGGTTGTAGCAGATTGGTGTTTTTTGTCAATACCTTGGCAGTTATTTCATGTGCTTCCTTAGTTATTGTAGTGATGTCTTTAATAGTTAGTTTAACTGGGACAAATACTGATAACCATTGTTATCACAGACAGACAGCAGCAATGCAGTACATATAGTGTCTAGCTGAAGCTAATTTGCAGCCCCTATCCCTGGTTAATCTCTAATAGGCTAACAAAGAAATTGTAATAAAACATACTATTAGATTCAGGGTAACAGCAACAATGATTTAGTCTGGTAAAATTTACTAATAAAACTGGAGGTGGATGTTTGATTGAAGTTAAACTGTAAAACATCCTGCCTCAGTCCGTATATTTGTCACTCCACATGACACGAATTGCAGGGATTACTGCCAAAAAGCTAGGCTAATGAACTGCTGTCATTTTTTTCTTAATTATTATCAAGACGTATCACATAATCAGTGTTAATGTCCTTGGTGTCATTTCCTCATTTCCAGCCTCAGACCAACTCTAAAGCACAGGCTTTTACCAATGCGTTCCTGAAGAACAGCACCCAGCAGCAATCACAGCATAAAGTGCAGAGCATGTTGAGTCACAAGGCTGTGATCCTTGGCTACTCCAGGCCTAAGAAGGACAAGTCAAGGAGGAACACAAAGAAAGCCAAGGGACTGAACGCTCGGCAGAAGAGAGCAATGAAGATCTTCCATATCAAGCCTGAACACCAGAGGTTGGTCAGGAATCTGCACCCCCATGACACAACTTGAATGTACATGACTGCAGCAAAATGTTCTTGTCAGAATGATTGTAATCACAACACAAAACACTTGTTTTGTTGTCCCTGCCTTTTCACTGTTTCAATCATTATCATTGTAGATACGAGCTGTTCTTGCCTCTGCATGAACTCTGGAGACAATACATTACTGACCTCTGCAGTGGATTGAAATCAACAAGGTACATCAGTTTGTAGCTCTACAGATCTGAACCCTGACATTCCTCATCAGTTGCTCACTGAAGCCCCCTTGTCCTCTTTATTTTTACTGTATATTAAGTCTCATATGTCATGTTGTGTCTTTACAGCAATCCACAGTTCATCCAGCAGAAGCTTCTGAAAGCAGACTTCCATGGTGCCATCATCACAGGTAGATTGTTTGTTTTCTCTAAAATTAACATCATAATGACTTGAATCGGTAACACTAGCTGTTGCAACTTCACCTACTGGAGAGTCTGCAAATCTGATCAAATCCTGACGAAGAGACGTTTTATCTGACTCAAGATAAAAGGCATTGATCGTTTTAGTTAAGCTATTGACAAATACATGCTATTATAGCTCCAACATGGGGTCAGTTAATATGAGTTTTGTATTTGTCCAATCAGGTGTAGAAAAGATTATGTTTATATTGTGTGAGAACGAAAACAGCACTCTCACAGTGCCATTTACATCTTCCTGATCCAAGTCCCCGAATCTCTATGTTCTTTTAGGGTCATCACTGTACTTCTGTGTCTGTAGATAAGTGGACAAATGTTTGACTAAAAGGTCGTTTGAACTGTGAGATGTACAGAAACACGGTCACTTAACACACTCTGACTTTGCTAATACTTTACTAAAATTATAATGAAATATTTCCCCTAAATTAATATGTGTGTTAATAGACCAACTCTTGCCTCATTAGCTATTACTGTGTGGACTACGAGGTCATATCGCTGGTCTGGTGATCAACAGTAGTCACTATAATAACTTTTATTGATGTCATATTAATACTAAAAATTTTGAGCCATAATTTTAAGCTTACAACAATAATTATAATTTTTTATGACCATATGCTTTTGACATGAGAAGAATAACACAACTACTGACAGCTCAATGACCATCAACAGGATGCATTGCTATGGGCACAGATGCAGGCTACTGTAGTGTCGTACTAATACTTTCTTTTCCTTTCTTCTCTTCCGTAGTGGTCCGGTCTAAATGCCCATCATATGTAGGGATTACAGGGATACTAGTCCAAGAGTTCAAACATGTCTTCAAGATCATCACCAAAGAAGACAAACTAAAAGGTGAGACTGATGGATCTATCTCACTCACTGAAACTTACCCTCCACCTGCACTTGAGCAGCATGGTTTAACATAAGTGGCTCACTGCTATTCAAAAGTCTTCAAACAAAGGATTCTGACTGAGTTGTTATCACAGACCAACAGTATTGGTTTAATATTATTCAACCTGAATTTTGTTTTTCATTTGTTAAGAGATTCGTAACAGTAGGACACAACAGTCTGGAAAAGTTCAGGTGTAGCTGATAACATTAAACCAACTGCATTCCACTCAGATAAGCTTGACCCAGGGTACTGCGACTCTCCTGCTATAACCAGCCAAAATATCTGTGGTGACAAAGGTCCATTCTCTGTATTGATTGATGAGTTTGATTATTTTACATACGTTTCCCAGGATATAATGATATCTGAAAAAATATAATTATATATAAACCCTTAATTCACCAAATTTTAATGTGAAAAAATACGTATTTTTTCTTCCATTTCTTTTACGATTTCCAAAGGGTCTTATCCATAAGTGAAGACCAAAATGCCAAAGTATGTCTGATGAAAGTGGCTGGCAACATTTAATAAAGGATCTGTACAGAGATAGTTTCTTTATGAAGAGTAAGATGCTTTTTATTTACCAGGAGGATTGGGAGGGGTACCACTCACATCTGCCTGAGCAAATAAAACATGAGCGCAAAGATTGGTGTGGTTCCCAGAACTGTACTGGGCTATTTCAACCAAGTTACAGTGAAACCTTCCAGTCTTGGACACTGTCTGTCTAAGCACCAGTTTGATAGCAGTGTAATTACATTTTTACTTCTCACAGATTAACACATTTGCTCCTTTGTTTTTTGTTTTTTCACACCCCACCCACTGTCTCACAACTCATTTTTGTGTGACAGTGATCCCAAAGCGGAACAGTGTGTTTGCAGTGGAGATCAACGGCTTTGTTTCCCACATCTATGGAAGTAAGTTTGAGCAGCGAGCCAGTGAACGCTCCGCCAAGAAGTTTAAAGTGAGAGGAACCATCGACTTGTAACTCACTTGACTGTCACTTGAGGATCGAGTGTGCCTCAATGAACTATCACATGCTCTCTGCCCTCTATGGGCAGTCAGCAGGAAATGCAACAACAGTGTTGTAGCAGTGTGGAGCCGATGCTCTGTGGCCATTTACCATGGAGACCATCATTTTAAACTGTTTAATTCAGCTTGAATTTTTTTTTTTTGCCTCATTGCATGCGGACCACTTTCACAGGTCTCACTTTAGTTTGAAATTGGACTCCACCAACTCTTCTTGCCCTGGATCAGAATGTCACAGGGAGTACTAAACAGCCAGTGTAAATGGTTGTATAATGTATTTTGTATCTCTGCTTGAAATGAATAAACAATTCTGTTAGGGTTATCTTTGCCTCTGCTGCTTTCTCATGGTCATTCTTTTTAGCATACAAGACTTGAAGCTGTAATACTAAATTGCTTGAGTGCCCCTTTGTAGCTTGTTAATGTGTAGAGTGTTCATCTGTAGAGTGTCCAGAGGTTCACCACCAACACTATCGCATACTGTACATGAAGACTGTTATGAAAATGCTGTTCCTGCTCACATCCTGTCCTCAGTCAGTATTATCACTTGTCCCATTTTGAGGCTAAAGAGCTGGGTTCTGAAAGCACTTTTTGCAAACGGACCTAAATGTTTCCATAGAAAAAGTTGCTCTTGAGTTGCTTGTCATATTTGTAGTGTTTGTAGTGTCTGTACTTATCAGGGAAAATCACAAAGTGTATTGATTTGTTAGCATCAGCTCCTAAAGTTCAGTCAGTACCCATTCCTGAGGATCAGCAAACTCTCAGTAAACTGCTCTCAATGCTATGTCTTTTTCAGTTTACTCATAGAGGAGTGAAGAAATATTACCAGATTTTACAGAATTGTTTAAGTCAGTGGGAGTCATTTCACTAATTGATTTTAATTGATTAATAAAATGTTTGCAACCAGATGGATAAACTGTGTGCTGTCAGACAGCATGGGGTTCAACAATGTATGCAAATGTACCGGATTCATATGAGTGAATACTTGTGGTCGAATTCCTAATATCATACCAGTGATGGAATGTCACTGAGCACATTTACTACATTACTGTACTGTACTTACATATCACTCTGTTCAATGCAATGCAAATAATCCACAGAACAAGATTATGGACTTTTTCACAGCAGACATTTTGCTATATGCATTGTACAGCAGGAAAAACGCGGATGCAGCATCAGGAAAGTTAAACAGAAATAAAACAGGATGTAATAATCTGCCAGTCATTTTTCATTCTGTCTATTGAATTGTACAAAGGCAAGATAATTTAATGTTTTACCCTTGTCGACGTCATTCATTTTTGTAAATAAAAGCATGTTTGTGCTGGATTCACGCAGCTATCAGTTAAGCAATGCAGCAGCATGTCCAGATGAAGAATTAATCAGTTAGAAAAGCAATGACAACGAAGCTGAACAAATATAGGTAAATAATAGAAACATATGTGTAATAGATCTGTAATATAGCACATAAGTTAAACAACTATACAAGTTGAGTGTTCTACAGTAAACTACATGTTGTAAAGAAATAATTTACACATATCTATCCATGTCAGAATATTTCCTCCTTTCAATCAAACACAATGATTGACACACTCAGTCACTAGACGTTATTTTCAGTGTGTTGCAGCACATTAGAAGTGAAGTGTTCGTGCGTACCTGCACGAGGAAAATCTGTCCCAAGAACGTTGATGATGCGTGAATTTCCTCTTTAAGAATTTGTTGTGTCAACTCCTCTGAATTTGAATGTTGCTCCCGCCCCTTTTTCGTCTGAAAGCAGAACTGTCTTTGGAAAAACCCACTGCATGACGAAGTACCAAAGGCTTTAAGAGCTCCTGCTCTGCTGCCTTTCTCATCACAAAAACGAGACGAGCACATGAATACATCTCATAACAACAGAAGCTTAGAACTATCGACAAAGCCACTGCTGCACCGAAAACTTTTTGCCTTGTGATTTAGATTTGAGGACACCATGGTGGACGAGCTAGCATTTTCTCAGGAGAACCTGATGCGGATCCACACTGTTGAGAACTCATTTGGGCCATCTGGAAAGCCCCTGTTCCAGCCGGGTCGGGTTTTGATTGGAGAGGGCCGGCTGATGAAGCAGAGCCGAAGGGGGCTCCAACCTAAAGTCTTCTTCCTCTTCAACGACGTGCTGGTGTATGGCAGCATCGTTCTAAATGGATGGTGGCACAAAAAACAACAGATCATCCCTCTAGGTGAGCAAGTCATCTTGTTTCCCCAGAGCACTTGATCCAGCCAGACAAATGCTTTCCTGGCGGAATTTGCTCAGTTGTTTTGTGTTTCATAATTCTTATTCTTTTAAATGCTTTTACAATTTAAGTGTAAAGAGTAAGAGAACAAGAATAAGAGTAACCCATAAGAACGGTCTGACAGAAAAACAGTCAAAAGGCAACAGGCTCACCCTGCAAGCAGCTTGGCTCAAGCACTGTGGTTACAATGACAAACTGTCATATGCTATGTTGGATGTGCCCGTTTCCATAATGTCGTTACCTTTGTTACCTTGTATTAACATACCATTTTTTTTGATTATTTCAGAAGACATCCAGCTAGAGGACTTGGAAGACAGTGCAAGTATGAAGAACCAATGGTTGATCCGCACACCGCGCAAGTCCTTCTATGTGGCAGCATCTTCGTACGAGGAGAAGCGAGCCTGGATCGAGCATGTGGAGGACTGCCAGTCCAGACTCCTGCAAATCAGTGGTCGCAGGCCCAGGTCTACCTTCGCCGTTACCTGGATCCCAGACCGGGCATCCGCCATCTGCATGCGCTGCTCAGACAAGTTCACCATGACCCAGCGTCGACACCACTGCCGGAAATGCGGCTTCGTGGTCTGCAGCGCGTGCTCCGAGAAGCGAGCGGTAATTCGACACATTCATCCAACTAAATGGCTGAGGGTCTGCACCACGTGTCACTCCAGTCTTTCGAGGACGGAGGTAGAAGAGACGTCTTGTGTGAGGGGAAACAGCACCAGGAAGATGGGCTCCGACGAATATGAGGTGGACGGGTCCACTGAAGAGGAGGAGACAGAGGAGCAGATGGAGGACCACGACCCCAGCAGGTGGATGGACACCTTGGCCATCCATGTCTACCTCAAACAAGCACGGTTATTTAGAAAAAAAAAACTTTGTTGAACTTTGAATATGGACACAATAACAGTGACACAGCTTTGTGTGGTAGAAGCGAACTAAACCCAGTCACTCAGCTGTAACCAGACATTTGCACCCTGCTGTCTGTGGGAACACCACTGCCGTGAAGTCGTCACATAAGGAGCTCTGAAGAAGTGGATTTGTTTACAGAGGATTTTTGAGCAGGCCTCAGTCAGCCTCACCAGATATTTATTTATTCTTATTTATTTATGTGTATGTATCATTGTTGGTGTGCATTGGAGCATTTAGCGTCTGCCTTAGAATTGTCTCTATGAGAAATAAAGCACTTACAAAATAGTTGAAAGGTGTCTCTGTGATTACTGCATTGCTGATTCCTGTGCCAAATAAGACACACTGTAGGAGTCATATCTTTTTTCCTTTTTTTTTTTTTTTTCTTTTCTTGTGCATTGATCCCCATACAACCTGCCCCACTCAACAATTAGCTACTGAACATGCAGGTTGATGAGACCTGGACTACCTGCTATCTCACAGGTCAGCTACAGTGTGTGAGGCTGCAGGATAATGTGTCAGACATCATAGTGAGCAGCATGAAGGCACCTCAGGGGACTTGGATATTGTCAAAATGGCAACCACTGAGCTCCTTATTCATCGTGGGGAAGAGATCGTAGTTGAAGGGACTTCAAATCAGGTGATTAGGGCTGCTGTTGGACGAGTTCAAATCTTCAGTCCTGGATGGTAGCCATTGCAACTATGAACCTGTGGTCTTGTCCATATATACACATATTTTTTTCAATTACCTGAAACAGAGACAACAAAACAGTTATCAGCTTCAAGCTTCCTACATCACTCATAGAGTGTAAATGAGCTGCATGGAATGAGAGCTGTATAACGTCTTCTCAATGACCCCTCCCTGGCATGGCTGTGGATTCTGGTGGAGGGCGAGCTGGTCATTGTGTGTTTGCACTCATTACGTCACTAACTGAGACAGGTGATTGGTGTTTTGTACTAGAATGATGTGATGTTTTTTACTGGAACAATACTCTGTTACTGGTACTTTCCTGAAGTAAAACTGTCACTAAACTGTTAGAAAGTACAAATCTTCAACCTGCCCGTCAGACACGGCTCACGCTTCAGCATCCTTCCCAGCGCAAAAGTCATTGTTCCACATGGGCGGCACTATTGTGGCTACTCTATTTATAAAAACACATTGTTTAACTGGAAGTGATAATGAGCCAGTGGTTTGACTGTAGCATCACGCCTGCTTCACTTACAGTATGTGCCTCCAGGCAAGGCAGCTACGCGGAACAAGGAAATGTTGCACTGTTTTATAGAAAGTAACATCTCAGAGCAGGTGGAAGTGAACTAAACAGAGGGTGAGAGTTTTGTCTCAATGAGTGACGGCCATAGAGAGTGCCTGGCTTAATCACATTTAAAAATGATGTCTATAACAAGTCTAGTTATATTTGAAAAAAGTGTATGTGCCTGACAGGAAGGAATATTTCCAACAAGCAGGATAAATTACTTAGAATTCAGGAGAAATCATGACTCTCTACACCAGTAGCATGTAGGCTAATAGTTTGTATCAGCTGTTTTCAGCTCTTTACTCTACTGTCTTACGATCCACAGCAGGATTACACAAAAAAAAAAAAAAACTACTGAAAAGATTTTCCACCAGACTTGGTTGCAGGATGGGTTGGCCCAGAACAGACTTCATTAACCTTTGATCTGGATCCAGAGAAGGAACAGATCAAGGCACATTTTCTAACTTTTTAAAAAACTTATATAGGGTGATTTTCTTACATTTTGGTGAACTTCTCAGGGAATGATGCATGAAATGATGATGAAAGAAAGAAAGTCAGGGGTATTTATTATATGTCTGGTATCAATGACTGAGTGCAATTTATTGCAGATCCCAAATGAATTCTGGGTCTAGCAGATTTACATATATTTTTCTGATACTGGTTTAGGCTTGACTAAAGTATGGGGGGCTGTCGAGCCTTGGAATGAACTCTACAGAGTGTCATTCTAGTTTTGTATGTATTTATTTTGTATGTATGCCTAAAAAAAAATCAAACTCTCTTTGTTTTCATGACTGAATAAACTGAACAAACAAACTGACCTTAAAGCACAACACAGTTTGTAATGTTTTACTTTGTTTATATGAGGTGGACCCTGCTACCTTTCTAGCTTCAAATAATGTCGAGGGACCTCACTTTCCTCTGGGAACAGCTTGTTTTGGGAAACATATGGAAAAAATAATAATTTGTTTTATTACCTCATTAATATTATAAATATTAAAATTCTTAATTTTAATTTCTTCTCCAAAACTATACAGTGACCCTTTGATATACTCCAAAACAGACGGAGCAGTTCTGTTTACACGGGATGTCTACTAGTTCTGTGTATACAGATCACAACAACATGTACAGCCGTGTGTGCAGGTACCAAATATAGTCTAAGGACCAGGTTCACTTTTACAGTCTTGAGTTGCATAATGACAGTTAAATGAATCTCTGCAGTGTTACTTTTATTTAGTAAACGTATCTGAATATTTTTGCACAGCTAGCTGTTTAAAACCTAAACACAAGTATTTATAGGAAACTGCACACCGTGGGGAAAGCCAGTGCTCACTTAGTTAAAACACCAAGTTTCAGATAAAGGGGAAGGAAATGAAGACTGCGTGATTCAATGATTTTGAAAAACATGACCCAAAACATTGTGGTTGGCTTTCTATGCACAACGCTTCCTCTTTAGATACAGTCATTTTCTAGGAAAATGAGGATGGACACCAGTCTTGCGCCAACAAAATACAGACAAGAAAAGACTGATATTTCCTTAATGTTGTTTCCTAGATGTAGTGTAAGAAATCCTACAAAGTACATTTACAACACAGTAAATGTGGTAAAAGACGGTGATCTTGTAATATCAGCACACCCTGAGCTATGACTTCCTGTTATGACTGAGTTGTGCAATTACATTACAAAATACATTCATTATTTGAATAGATGCCACTTAGAATAAACTGTCAAGAGGTTTTCAACACAATGACGAGGCTCAACCTGTTTTAAACAGGCAGCTGTTTTCATTAAAGAAACGTCTGTAAACACACTGTATACTGTCTGCCCAGCACCAACAGAAAGACTGAAGATGTTGATATCAGGCCTGGAATAATCAGGCTGTCAGATACACACCATCATAACATCATAATAGCTTGTGGCCCAGCGACAGAGCGGCATGAACTAATTAATTACTGAATCTAAAATATGTTTTGAGAATACTGCAGCCACTGGCTTGTTATTGAAGAGCTCACTGTGGACTACTCAGTAACTATTCAGTATGGTGTTTAACTTTATTGCAATGTACAGAAAGTTAACATATTATACATTAACTATATAGTCCTGAATTCCTTACTCTGTCCTCAGTAACTACTCACATCTTTGGGCACCTCATTGTAAGGCATTACCTTAGCTTTTTGGCGATGACAAATGTTTAAACAAATGCAAATGAATATCCCAATGAATTAATTTCATACTAAAGAAATGACTTGCCAGTACAGCAGACAGGAATACATTGACAGTTTTCATAGTCAATTTTTGGTTTACTTTAACTTTGTAGTCAGATGTTTTGAAAAGCTGCTATTGAGCTGAGACTGCAACACATGAGAATATGGTGATTTGAAGATACCTAATCTGTCCTTACACTCCGCATGGTGCTGCACATCCAACTTTCAACACATTTTGTCTTATATAAAATGTATCTATGCTGGGCCACTAATTGGATAGTCTGGCAGTAGGTGTCAACTGGATCCCTTTTTGCCTTTTAAAAAAATTAAAAATTAAAAAATATTATCAGTGTGTCTGTCTATTTTCTCTTTATAAGTCTCCAAACAGGACTCAACAGTTGGAGACATGAACCACTGATAAGGCAGGAAACAATGACCCCCACTGGGCCTGGCCTGTAATCCAGGCTGGACTTGGGTGAAATGTTGTGTTCATTTTTCACACCACAGTGAACAAAACTCACCAAAGTTGGCCACAGATATTTAATATTAAATAAAGCTGTTTTTATTGGAGGGGAATACAGTTCTTTACCCAAAAACCTACACTTGGCTCCCAGGGTTTTTTTTTTAACCAAGATGGAGAATTTTTAAGGTCAAACAACTTGTGCCAGCTGCCTTTTGAATATCCATGTCCCTTTACTTTTCAGAGTTCAGACATCTGAAAGAAAATGGGAAGGTGGTGGGCCATCTTGAACAGGAATCCGGTGAAAGTTTCAGTCAACCATCTCACCTCAGATTTTGTTATGACAGACTGGATATGAAACACATGATGAGTGTGTATAAATGATGATAATGTCATATGATCTGTTGTTCTCAGACTTTCTCAGAAGCTGTGGGCTACTGTAAATTAATCACCGAAATCATTATGAATTACTGAATAAATGTGTTATTTGTGTATATGTGTAATTTATTTTCGTGTCATAATATCTTTTGTGATGACTCTGGGTGCACAGTGCCGCATCACGGTCACCGGAACAGTGTGACCAGAGGTCCGTTTGGCACTTGTTGACGCTCAAAACTACCGTAACGACTGGAATAAATGCGCATCAAAATAAAGGGCAGCGGGCCTGAGCGGGTTTTCGCAAGCGGTGGACCTTTGACCAGCGGTCATCCTCCTGCTGCCTGCTGTGAGTTCACACCGCGCAGCCCCAACTTCGATCTACCAACTTCGAATTTAGGATGACATCATTTATAATTGTCATTCTACTGACTGTTGAAACCATGGTGTCAGGCCACGGGGACGTCTATACGAACCACTGGGCAGTGCGGATCACAGGTGGTCGGGAGCAAGCGGACAAAATCGCAGCGAAATATGGATATAGAAACCTGGGACAGGTATAAGCACGGCGTTTCAGTTCTGCAGATGTAGTATTACTGATCTGCATGAATGTCTCCTGTTGAATATGAGGTTATGATCACTGTTTTACAGCTGTGAACCCCTATTTGAATGCTATCAAAACTGGATGTTAGTTAAGGATTTGAGAATTCAGTTGACTTAACCTTTTGTGACACTCGCACACACTACACAAAGAGGATTAATCACTGTCTAATATATACAGTATAACCTGATGGAGTTTTTAAAATGTATTTTTTAACAACTAATGGCCTTATTAATAGTTAACATCTCATTTATAGCTAGGAAGAACAGCAACACATTAATAAGAATAACCTTTGAGTTGCCAGCATGAGCAAAAACCTGTGGCCTAGTAGTTATTGTAGTGGTCTTGATGTTTATCCAATAGGACAATTCATTTGTCTGAGATTGCGCAATTTTGTACATCAGGAAGACTTTCTAAACTGTGAAACACATAAACATTTATTAATACATCTCAGTCCCTGTAACTGCCAAATAATTACCTGCAGTGTGTTTTCATGACTTTGAAATCTCAGAACTTAATGGATACTCACAAGAACTCAGACAATGAATGAAAGCAGCTCTTTGTGGAATTGGAATATCATATGCTGCAAAATAACATGGTTTCAAAAAGGAAATCAATATCAAAAAAGTCAAAACGTGTTCTTCATACACTACAATCCTTTTATAGTCAGTTGCTATGTGAATGTATATGTACTTGAATATCATTTTGGAGTAATTGCTGTTATGTTCTGTGATCTCTAAATGAACATGCAACAACATTTCAAATGCAACACATGTTTTTTTTCTCTTTTAACAAGTTGAAGTGAAAGATTTTGCTCTCAAGCAAAACCAAGAGTGATGCATTTCTATTCAGGCTATACAAACACTCCATTTATGTTTGGATAGCCTGCTTTTTGTGCACTTGGATGTTTACCTTGATAGGACCCTGTGGCTCAAAATGTTGCATCATGAAGGATTTCTGGAGGTTGCAAAATGTACGGACAACTTTCCCGTCTCTGTTGTATACTGCTTGTGGGAACGGATGAGCGCACTATTACATTATTTACTTAAAAGTGTTCTGTAACCTATCGTAAATTATTCATTAACATTAATACAACTAAAAACCATAATTTACCACTTATCCTCTTAACACTTCATAAACCTCATCACAGGTTGCCATAGAAAGTGGTCCAAAAATCCTCTTCTTTTAGAAACAAAAAAAGTACTAGGTGCTTAAATGAGAATAAGATAAGCTATTGGTGGTTGGAGGAGGTAGGGCGAGAGTGAAGACAGATGTAGTAAGAGGACTGAGCAAACTGGATTCTGAGTGCAGAGAATCCTGCTCACGTTTTTGGTGCAAAATCAAGTTAGAACAAGCATATTTATAAAGTGACATCAAATACTATAGACAGATGGCCCTGATGTGTTTGAATAAAGAAAGCTTGTTTGGAATCAAGGTTTAGTTTTTATCTTAAAAAGTCAGCCCCTGTAAAAGCCATTTAGATAAAGGCTGTATAGAGACTTGGAATATTTTGAGAATCGTTTATTTCTGCCTATCTTCAGTTGAACTGTTTGACTTTTCTTAATGTTGGATGTGTTTGCTCAGATAGGAAGTCTGGAGGATCATTACCATTTCCATCATAGCAAAGTAGTTCGCAGAGCTGCTTTCTCTCTGAAGGGCCCCCACAGCTTCATCCATATGGATCACAAGGTGAGACTCATTCAAGTCATAATGTACATCAGAGGATACACAGTCACATGAACACATGTTCCTCTGGTTTAAAGCTTTCAAAGCAGACCTGATAACCCTAGAAATAGTTTGGAGCAAAACGCTGGCAGTAATTTCCATGTTTCTCTCATCACTGTATTTCTTTTCATTTAATTAGTTTACACAGTGCTGTGAAAATGCTGCACACCTGGTGACAATTCAAAGATGCTGTCAGGTTACAACCAACATTCAAAATTCGCATTCAGCAATTTCTCTTTTAATAAAAAAAAGGGCAAGAGCCAAGCACCAATAAAACTTTTCTTGTATATTTGTATTTTCTATTTTCTATTTGAAATGTTAGCAAATAGGTTTTTTTGAGCCAAAACATTTCTGCAAAGTATAACAGGAGCATTTATATATGTATGCATAGGTGTGTGTGTGTGTGTGTGTGTGTATAAAACTGATTCGTGGTGCTCTTGCCGCAGGTGGACTGGGCCCAGCAGCAGGTAGTAAAACCGAGAGCAAAGAGGCAAACCCAAAATGATCCAAGCCTTTTTCATTTCAATGACCCTAAATGGTCCAACATGTGGTACATTGTAAGTACAGTACACCGGGTCATTCTTTACTCGCATTTTGACGACACAATATGTCGGTGATGTTTGATGTCTACCATCTGTGTTTATCTTCAGCACTGCAATGATAAGAGCAGCCACTGTCACTCAGAGATGAACATCCTGGCTGCCTGGCAGAGGGGCTACACTGGTAAGAATGTGGTGGTCACCATATTGGATGACGGCATTGAGAGGAACCACCCCGATCTGGCTCAGAACTATGTATGATGCTATCCATCCAACCATCTCCATCTGCACAGGGCAATACACACTGTCTTTTTCATAAACTTTGTGACTGTGAGCAGTTCTCTCAACTTCTTCTTGTCATTTCCTTTATTATTTCTGCAGGACCATCTAGCAAGTTATGATGTCAATGGAAATGACCATGACCCTACACCACGTTATGACCCCCGCAATGAAAACATGTAAGAATACCATCATCGTCTCACTCTTGCCATAGTCAACTTAAATCTATTCTGCAGTTCCTCCAGATATCCCTCTGTCCTTTAATCATGTCTGTCTTCAAGAACAAGGCAAGTGCCCACTGCAAGAATAGCTTCTGATGAGCTCCAGACCAACTTTAACACTATCCAGAGGTGCTAAGGGCAAGAGTGTGATTCAAAACAATGTGATTGTTTGATTATCTAACAGCATCTCAAAGCTCTTTTTGACAAGAGAGTCCAACACATGCAAATAGAAAAGCCGCTAGTAGGGCAAGTAGGGGGTCTGTTTCGGTCCTCGGATTTGCCGCCTCGGAGGGTACACTTATTTCTGCCTTGCCTGCTATCTAAAAACGAGGCGTCAACGTGCCGGCCTCTGCGTGAGATGGGCCGAGGTGTCGATGACCTGTACTGTTGTGCGACCCACAGCCGCGGAGTTTTAAAACCAAGAAAGAGCTGATCACTGTTCACTGCCCAACTTCAAACTTCATGTCACGTCGCATGTTTACGCCTATGTGGCGTCGGTGGCGGCTTTTAGAAAAGGAGGAATATTAAGCCTCTGTTTTAGAAAGACAGGCCGGCACATTGCCGACCCCGGATAAGCAGAAGATAATGGATAGATTTTCCTGCCACGTTCTTGCTCATGGAAAATGTTGGGTCCCTTTAAATGAATTAATCGAGGAGTGTGGTGTGGACCTGCTCAATTTAGACTTTTGTGGTGAATTAGCACTATACAAATAAAGATTGATTGATTGACTGCTAGATTGATTGATTGGTTAGATTAGTTAGATGGCGAAGAATGTTTCAGTTACTTCCTAAACTTTCACATTCATGTTGTGACTTTAACATCTATATTGTGTCTTTAACATTCATATTGGGACTTTCACATTTGTATTGTGATGGTTGCAGTCTTGATTTAGCTTTTGTATTTTTGTAGTGGCTTTTGCATTTATTTCGATCCTTCTGGGCCACCCGAGTGTGGATCTGTGTACAGCTACAAACTGTGGATTTGAGCAAAATTGTGACGGATACAATATTGTTAAAAAGTAAGCTATATCGAGTGGCTGGTTTTTATTTACTTATGCCTTGTTCAGACTGCCAGCTCAAGTGTGTTGAAGGTGATGATAAGGCAATATTTTTTTGTTGTTTGATGTAAGTATTCCACTACAGTATCCAAAGGCACTCCTTTCTGTAAAAGGTAAAGAAAGGGATTGTTTCTCCCTGTGAATAATGATTCTTCGACTGAGCCAATTTGGGTACAATTAAGCTCTTTCCACATGTTACTGATCTGTCACGTCTACATCTACAAAGTGAGTGTTGCTGTGGTTTATAAAATAAGCACCATTATTTACACTGGTCAGGTTATTATATTTCAGCTATACTTCCAGGAATTGTTATCAGTAATGTGTGTGTGTCACAGCTGTATGTCAGGTTTTCATTTCTGTGCCTTCATGTAGACATGGAACTCGGTGTGCAGGTGAAGTTGCAGCAGTGGCCAATAACTCCCACTGCATCGTTGGGATTGCCTACAACGCTCACATTGGTGGTACTGTTTTCCATCTTTTTTTCAGTACTTATTACTATACTGTGTTGTTTGTCACATGTGTTTGAGTCACTAGCGTAGATATTTAGCCAAACTAGCAGTGTGGCTCTGGGCCGTGGCAGTATCAGTCCGTCTGTATCTTGGTGTGCCACCAGCAGTCAGAGGTTCATTTATCCAGTAATCTACTCCATGGATCAGCACAAAATATGGTTGAAGATTATAGATCCTGGACTTTTTTGATGTTACTATTCTTCTGGTGTAAATTTAAATTTCCCACCAATGGTGTAGCATTGTTAAATAAGATGATCATTATACCTGCTAAACATTAGGATGATAACATTGTTACTGCTAGCATCTTACTAAGCTTAATACATAAGCATTTAGCTCAGAAAGGAAGACTCTGTGTGTTTTGCCAGCAGTAATTTTCTATATTTTGTGTGCTGGTATCCACAGACACTAAGAGAAACTAAACTCTCATCAAACTATGAAACAAGGCAGTGCTGAGCCAAAATGAACCATGCTGCTGTTCATTGTCTATTTATCTCCTATTTTTTTTTTTCAGAAACATATTTTAGAATACTTTTTAGATGTAATAGCATTTTGTTTTGCACCAGTTTGTAGCTTTTGTGTTTCCTCTTTCAAAACGGCCTCTTAGCCAAAACTAAGCACCACCCAGCTCGTAACTTCAGACATACAAAAAACACTGGGCAAAAGTGGGACACCTGCAACAGATTCAAGAATGCCAAACACCCAGAGGAAGATCTCCCAAATTAAAAGACGCTCAGTCGCCTATAAAGAAGCAGCAATATTTCTTCTTGGCTAAACAGCAACTTAAGGACAGAGGAATCAGAAACTTGAGAGGCCACTATCTGCTATAATGATGAAGAAATGAATGATACTTATTTTTCATGCAGCTTTATGCCTTACAATTCAACAAACAGTCACAGTATGATATGCAGTAGTTCTTTACAAAAGTAGAGTTACCACAAATTACAACCAGCAAAGAGAAGATTTATGTAAACCACTGACTCAGAGTGTAATTAAAAACTATATTCATTTACTTCCTAATAACAAACAGCCAGGGCTCGGTGGTTTCTGTGCAGTGGATCCATTGTTCGAAATGTTTAAATTTTCATTTGAGGCAGGAGCCCCCCAGGCAAATATCTCCTCAGTACAATAAAAGGGTTGAGCGCCAGGAAAATGTTCTTCATATAGACCCATTCCAGTCAAACATGACCTTGCTAAGTGGTGTGGCCTACTCCTATATTTGCTAGGCCGTATGCATCTGCTCAAAACGAGCATTCTCCCACGTCTCTTGTATTTCTTTCAAATGCTCCCAGTTTTTTTTTGTACCAAATAAATGATATGATAGAACTTATCACATCATTTATTTGGCACAAAAAAAAAAACCTAGGCGAAGATACAGTTTTCTTAGTCTGCCTGCCAAATGTGGTAGCTTAATGGCTCCTTCATTTTCATTGTACTAATTGGCTGCACAGTTTAAACATCTCGTGGAAAGGCTCATACGGGAATCTAACTCTGCTTGGCTCAGTTGTGAATGTGTTCAACTTTTAATGCCTTTTCAACCTATTACTTTTCAGTTTTTCAACTTTGAAATTTGGTTCAGTTACTGCTTCAGTGGTATAGTGCTCTGCATTATAGTTTTATGCATTTCAGGAAAGTATTTTCCAGTATATTAAGCAGTTTATCCCACAGCAAATGCAGGAAATGCAAAGTTTCTTGTTGCAATTATTATTGCATTGGTTGCTTGTGAGGTCAAATTCCTTTAAGCTGTTAAGATAGTGACAAGCAAGGTTCTTGCTTGAATTGAAGTTGAAGCTGTGGTGATGGTGTCCTAACCACTTCAGCAGGCAGCCTCTGACCTAATGTTGTGTCTGGGTGGCTAATATTCATGTAAAGTAAAAGAGAATTTTTTTTTAAACCAAATGATTCAATGATGCAGTCCATACTTTAATTTTTTTTTAATGGTGTCTAATTTAAGTTCACTGCGAGGTAGACTTTACCACAGAAATTGGTGTAAACAGCATTTTACAGTGTCAACTGGACCCAAGAGGTGCTAATGATATCGCCATGTTGATGTGTTTTCTGAAACATAAATAATATTGCTCCAGGACCATTTGAATTTACCAGTCTCGCTTTTGTGATCTCAAATCTTTGCGACTTGAAAAAGAGACCAGAAATATGTGAACATGGGAGAAACTGGCCTTTCTAACATGCAATTAATGTTCTGAAATGGTCTCTTTTTTAAGCCAAACATCTTAAAAGTAGTAGTAAAAGTAGTTTTGATGTCTTAACCTAACCAAACTGCAGCAGAAAACTGAAAAGATTAATTGAGATAATAGATAGTAAGGAGGATAATAAGTAAGCGTTGAAATAAGTCAAAAATATGGTACAAACAGGATGCAAACCATCACCTCCTGGGTGAGAGTACAATACACAGCCCACTGAGCCAACAGCTTGCTTGCAACGTGGACTTTTTCATCACCAATGAGCAGCACCAATATGGACATATCAATTAAACAGCTAATGATACGTTAATTATACGTTTTGGGTCATGTAAAATACAGCACAGTATCGTATTTTAGCCTTACATTCATTCCATTTAAAGGAAGTGTGATGTGCTGTCTTTAATGTTACCCTGGACACAGGCATTCGAATGCTGGATGGTGATGTGACTGATATAGTCGAGGCGAAGTCCCTGGGAATCCGACCTGACTACATTGACATCTACAGCGCCAGCTGGGGCCCAAAAGATGATGGAAAGACAGTGGATGGCCCAGGGCCACTTACTAAGCAGGCTTTTGAGAAGGGCATCAAGAAGGTTTGATCAGTCAAAAAGACAACACAAAACTTCTCTGAGCAGAATTCTCTTCAAATGACTGACTTCCTTTTTTTTTATGTCACAAAGGGGCGCAAAGGCCTGGGATCCATTTTTGTTTGGGCATCTGGAAACGGTGGCCAGCAGGGTGATCACTGTTCATGTGATGGTTACACCAGCAGTATCTACACTATATCCATCTCCAGCACCACAGAGAATGGAAACAAGCCCTGGTACCTGGAGATGTGCAGTTCCATCATGGCCACAACCTACAGCAGTGGAGAGTTTGACGAAAGGAAGATAGTGAGTACTGGGTAAATGGCAATTTCATCAACTGTTTCTCTAACAGCTGTGTAAAATATATTTAAAAATATGACAATTAAAAAACAAATATTTGAACACCACGGACAAGTTTAATCCAGTACAATGTGACACTAACACAAGGTGAAATTTGTAAAAAATAGATTGATATAAAACTATAGGGGAGGACATGACCGCTAACTGCTGCCTGCTATACTCGTGGCTGTAGCTGTCTTTGGCTGTAGCAACCAGCTGTAAGCAAGTAGTTCAGTACACATAATGGAGCTGTGGCCTAAGTAGTTCACATGAGTCTGCCCACACTATGCCTCTGGGGACAAGGGAAACAGGGCTTGAGGATAGGTGATACAGTTTGGAGGTGATTTACAGGACTACGACTCTTGGGGTCGAGGAGAAATGACAGACGGGGACAGGAGAGGCATACAGCGATGGAGAAGAGGGAGAAATGCTGTGTCTCAATTCAGGGTCTGCATCCTTCGAAGGTCGCATTCGAAGGCCAATTACGTCACAACGCCACACGAAGGCTGTCCCAATTCGATGGCTCCTCCAAATGCAGCCCCCGAATGCGCCTTCTTCGCCCTCTTTTTGGAGGATGCACTGCTACTATCCTTTGTGGCCTCACATATCCCAAGATCCTTTGCACACCCGAAAAAGATTGCCTCAGGTTCAAAAATTAGGTAACAATGGACTCTTTGAAGCTTGGCGTCCAACCAGAAATAACAAATAACCTGTGACCGTGACGGTATGCACAGTTGTTTTCCTGGATTAAATAAGCCACGTCACAGCTGAGTCATATGAGCGTTCGTGTTATGCTTACTGAATTGAGCAACCACTCTCAATATCCTGCTGTAACCTCTTGATAAAATGAGAAACAAAATATATGAGGGCATGAGGCCAGCATGTACAAAGGTTGTTGTATGGTTTAATGTGGCCCAGTCCCACATGAAGCTACTCCCTGTAAATACTATGCTTTGGCTTGTGTCAAACTAACCAGAGCGGCCAAACAGCCAGGCCTTCCTGTAGAGAGGATCCCACACACAGACCTTCTCCCATCTATTGTACATTTTTGCATGAAGCGCTGCAGTGTTTCCTATTCTGTTTAATGACTGATTATGCCCTTTGAACAAAGAGAGAACATGATAGAGACAAATCAGGTCATTGCATACAAATGTTAGTTTTGCTTCCAGCCTCATGATGCCCATTTTATAGAATGATAACTCTTAAGTCAACATGTTTACTGCACCATGGCAAATGTTAATTGCTCTTGTCACACAGCACACAATACAGCTTCTGTAGCAAGTGAAAATAACATTGTGGACACTCCACTTACTGATGTCATGGTTTGTGATTTGATCTTTGTGTTGTGTCCTGTTTTGTCTTATATCCTGTTTCTTTGCCCTCTTGTGTCTCCTGTGTCTTTTCCCCTTCCTCCTTGCATGTTTGTCTCCCTCTGTCTGTCAGTATTGTTTCCTTCATGCTTGCTCCTCTGAGCCTTCCCCTCATGATCTCACCTCCCTCCTCTCCCCCCACCTGTTCCTCGTTCCCTCATCAGTGTGTCTGTGTACTTAAGCCTTGGTTCCCCATGTGCTCTTTGTCAGTTTGTTGTTGGTGTTTGTGTGATGTCCCCCCCTCGAGTTCCTTGTGTTTCCGCTTGTGTCTCTGGTTTTGGTATTTATTATTTTGGTATTTATTATTTTGATTTCTGTTTTCCTTTTTCTTTGTTTGATTTGCTACTTTGCCCTTTTCCCTTTTTACTAGTTTGTATAACTAGCTCCCTTGGTTTGTTTGCATTCATCTTTTTGTTAAATAAAGCTCGCCTTTTGTTCCTGCTTGTCCTGCCTCTCGTGAGTCTGCATTTGGGTCCACCTCCAGTTTCCCTCACCTCCTGGTAACTGTCCTGACAGAGCAAAACTAAAGGGGAAAAAAAGCTAACATGACCATGGTAGCATACTGAATAACACTGTGAAATAAAGATGTAACTTTAGCGTTCAGAATTAGATTAATATAGAAAAAAGTTTCACAAAAATAACCCCTTACCCTCCTCCCCTGCAGGCTATGTCAGTGCAGACCTGCTAATAATTCTACGAAATGTTGAAACACAATCAACGTGAAAAAGACTGCAATGTCTTATTCATATATTTTAACTTAAAAAGATGCAGTCTTTATTAAAGTGACTCACTTCTTTAAGGCTGTCATAACCCCACCCTGAATATAAACACATTGTACTTAAGAGACACATTTTTTTTTAAGATGATGCAACCCGTCAGCAGACTTGAATATTTATCAGCTGTCCAAGCAGGTCTTCTCAACATGAACCTCAGTGATTCTTATCAGAGAATGAAATGAAATTTTCCCTATGATTTAGTTAAATAACTGTGAAATGTATCTATATTTATTTATGTCTGACTGGGCGATGCCAGCAGTTGTTGGAATTATTTATGCTAAATGAGATATAATACTGTATATATTCCTCAGCATTTGAACATAGAGCCAGCCAGTCTGGTAGAGGACTTACCCAGCCATTAACATCACCACATTAACACGTGATTTTCCCAGCTTCTTCTGGAAAAACATCTTCCACCACTCTGAAATCCACTTAAAAAGAAGTTAAAAAACATAAGAGTGGCCAGTTAGTATTTTAAAACTGACTGGATTAGAAAATGCATTGATCCTCTCTTTTACATTAATTGTTTGTAATATGTTTTGTGGAAAAAGAATACCCAGAGGGCTGGTGAGTCAAGGTCCGTCGGCACCAGTTCAGACCCAGGTCCCATGTCTATGATAGCTTGCGGCTTATCCGCTGTTGTAATTTCTTTTGTGTTGTGTGAATAAACGACTGAAAAACGCAGTCAAAGAGAGAAGCTGTTCGCTACTTATTTTCCACAACTTCTACAATAAACTCTAAACTGAAATAGAATAAGACACATTAAACAGGACAAGAAAAAATACTGTAATGAAAGATATGAATAAATTGTCCCAAATCAATTGTCTGAACAGTCTGAATGCTGCTTCTTTGTGATTAGTTTTAACTTTGCAAAAGCAGACTTGTTCAGACCTTCTGAAAGCTTTGTGATGCTCTCCACAGTTCAATTTATATGCATGTGTAACGTGCTATATTGTCTGATCATTATACTGTCAAATGAAAGGTTATTTCGTTAGACAACCAATGAAATACTGAATTAATAATAAGAGGAAATCTAATTTGATGCACTAAATCATACTATGTTTGTGATCCCTTGCAGGTAACCACTGACCTCCGGCAGCGCTGCACTGATGGTCACACCGGCACGTCTGTCTCTGCTCCCATTGTGTCTGGAATCATAGCTCTTGCCCTGGAGGCAAAGTCAGTCGAATGTTTAGAACTCTCTATCACTCACTGTCCATCAGTACATCTGTCTAGGTCTTCTGCTGACATCCAACCTAAGGGTGCTGTGGCAAGACAATCTGTATCTGTAGATACTGCGTAGTTACGCAGAAAATATCATTCTCCAGACAAATTTTTGTTGCCAGGATCCCCGATTTGGTTCTGAAAATGCGAAGTGTCTTCAGATATCAGAAAATGTGAAAAAAAAGAAAAGGAAAGAAAAGTGATGCTGAGACTCCTCTCAGGGGAAGCTAAGTAGAGCAGTTTCCACGCTCAAGGCTTTCCCGTGGTACTCATATCATTGTTGATGTCCCCAGTGCCGTCCCTATTGGCTTTAGACAATCTGTGTCCTCGTTTTCTTGAAAATGACTTGATGTGGGCATGGGGTTCTTACATTTGTATCCACCCACAGTCCTACATCCAAGTTTGTTAAACAAGTGAGTCGACACTTAAGGTCAGCCTAGATCATTTTTATGAACGGTCCTCAGACTTAAAGGACTATTTAGTAACAGGGACAGAATCTTCCTCCAGAGAGAAGCCTGTTGGATACAAACTGGACTGAAAAGGCAAACATGGTGTGAGATATAAAATAAAAGTCTTTACATGTATCTTTATAACCATGGTTACACACATACTGATACTTTAATCCTATTCAAAATGTTACATAGAGTACATTAGACCTGTTTGCCAACACTGTTAAAGAAAGAGTTCATTTAGACAGCATGTTGCCTTTATACACTGAATAATAGGCCCCAGTGCTAGCAGACAGTGCTGTGCGGCTCCAGTGCTTTTAACACAATCCAGCGCCACATTTATATATCAGTATTTAACCGTGGCTCAATTTACACTGACCCTGTGTTCATACAACCTCCATAACCCTCCTAATAGTAACACCGTTAAAGGAGTAATTCTTTCTTAGGCTGTGACTGTTGCAAAGTGTAATGTAGAATAGGCAGCAAGGATTTAAGAAGACAGCCACTGCATCATGCATCAACACACAAACATGATTATACAAAGTTTCAAATAACACTAAGGCCTGTAGAGGGGAGTATTAAGCCTGTCAGTCTAAAACATCTGCCTGTCTCTTTGCAGTTGTTGTTGTTGTGAGTGAGATAAAGTAAAGATTCTTGTTGGAACAGTATTTATTACTTATTACTTATTTTTACTGCACTAAGTTTACTTACTGGAAATGATGTCCTGTCTCTGCAAGACGTCACATCATTCCTTTACCCATAAAACGGCTCACAAAGTTACAGTTTCATTTACATTAATGGCCACTGTTGTCTTTAGTCAGATTGAATTCAGGGGCTACTTTTAGCCGCAGTTGACAACAATGGAGAGATATTTCAGGCTTTGGATACACACACAGGATTGTCAGTATGATACAGTCATAGTTGATTTGAGTCTTTTCATGGGATTTGCTGACAAAAAGAAAGATTTAGACATTTAAAATCAGTTGTGTGTTGCCTCTTCCTTTACTTTCTGCCCTCGTGTCTGAATGTTGTCAAATGCTTTAGTTGACTTGTGGAGCGTCTGCCAAAAACATGGTCATCTCATCAAACATGGTTGAATAAAAGAAATGTTTTGTTATCATTAGAATCAAATGTCAAATAGAGCTCTGTTTGGCCAAATGAGACTAGTAGTGTCTTTGTTCTCTGCAGCTTTTTGCTGACATGGAGGGATGTACAACACCTTCTTGTGAAAACATCCAGACCAGCCCATCTGAAAGCTGATGACTGGAAGACCAATGCTGTTGGACATAGAGGCACATTGCATTCTTCTTTTATCTTTCAAAAACACTGAAGCCTTAGATAATATAACAAACACAATTACTCTCTTCAGATTGTTCACTGCTTTGTAACTGACTTGATTTGACTTAATGTATGTGTTTTTCTCAGTCAGCCACCTGTATGGCTTTGGCCTGGTGGATGCAGAGGCCATGGTGCTGGAGGCTAGAGAGTGGAGGACTGTTCCTCCTCAGCACACCTGCAGTCAGATGCGTGAGCGACGCTCGAGGTGAGGTGAACTGCAGGCCGGTGTGGTATGTAGCTGACTGGCTATTAAACCATGCCAAAAACAAAGGGGAAAAAATGTGTGTTATGTATCTGCTGATATTAACTTCTAACAGTATGAAGATGCCTGATGCAGTTCCACTTTTAATACTTCCACTACAAAGATATCGTGTTCCTTATTATTATTTTTTCGTACTCGTTTGTTTCCTTGTAAAAAGGGTCCATTTGTACCAATCCTTCTGCTTCTGTGTCTAAAGTGTGTCTTACCTGACAACATGTAGCAGCTGTTTGAACGCACTGATTCCATAGATTTCACCGCTTACGCTCAATTTATGAAAAAAGTCAACATTTTATTGATGCTAAACAAATCTGATACATACAGTAAACAGTAACCAGTGTAGTCTGTGTCTTTTTCATCCACTGAGAAAGTCCCCAGACGTCTTTTTAAAAAATATCTCAATTTTAAGTTGTTGAACAAGGAGAAACTTCTCAAATATTTGTAATTTAAAATTCTTAATTATTTATTTATAATTAATTATTACCTCTTGTAAACTTGGCAAATTTTATACATTAAGCCCTTTCTTCCTTTATGTCAAAAACACAGTGTCCGTTTGTCCCAGTAAAGTGTTTATTTGCTCATAGAGAAGATCTAATGACAAGTGGTCGGCTTAAAGCTGTCCACCTGTGATCAAATCACTCAGGGTGGGTGTGATCAACAGAAGGTCTGAGCAGGCTCCTACAGGGAACTAAACATCAACGCAGTTATGCCAGTGCTTACATAAAGACAACTCACGATATACAGTTGACATACAAATTTACAAATTAATATGGAGGTCTTGATTGCACATTTCTGCCAAACTTCCTTACTATTGCTGTTGGAGTCTGTTCAGGGACTGCTGCTGTCCCACACTTACATCCTGACATACTGCCCACGTTGCTCATGTGCGTTGCTGCAGCTTTCAGGTGAAACATGGGAGAGTAATCTATTCTGCCAGTGATCATATGTTGGATAATACTTATGCTTCTGGCTGTCCCAGGTATATCCATGCAGGTCAAAGTCTGAACAGCAGCATAACTACCTCTGCATGTTCAGAGGAACCTGAGCAGCAGGTGGTTTACTTGGAGCACGTGGTGGTCAAGGCCCTGATTGTCCACCCACGACGAGGAGACCTGGAGGTCAACCTCATATCTCCGTCTGGAACAAGATCACAACTGCTAGCCAAGAGGTGAGAGAATGCACTCAGCCGTTCCGACTGCATCTGAAGCCCATGTTGGCTTTCTATTAAAGGGTCAGTTCTGCAGTATGCCCTAGGTGTATCCAACCATGCACATGCTGTAGTATACAGTTTGCACTAGTCACTGCAGCATTGTTGTCAAATTTGGAAGTTAGGTTTCAATGTACCTATGTGGAATTTATTAACGTCACTCTCGACGCTCTGCTAAACTGAGCGTGCCATATGCTCCCAGGCCGTGATGAAGAGCTGCAGAGCCCCAGTCGATATGTCTTTGGAGTTTCTTAATAGGCTTGTTAAACTCAATAAATAGTGTCGCGAGGGGGGTTTACAGAGGAAAACTAAAGGATGGACCCACATGCAGATTGAGACAGGAGGCAGGATCAGGGAGGACAGAAAGGTGAGCTTTATTAAAACAAAAGCTGCATACAAAAAACAAACCAAGTGAGCTAGTTCCAAAAACTAGTAAAAAGTCAAAGTAACAAAACAAACTCAGTGATAAGACATCAAACACCACAGAGACATCAGGCAGAAGTAATGACCCAAGGGAGCACTGTGAGGGTCACGTTCTTTGACCCAAGGTGATTTCAATACCATCATGCCAGCTCTACTGGGTGACAAGCTGACGGCGATGCTGGTGGATACCCCCCCTTGTGCCCTGGATTGTGGATTACCTCACTGGCCGACCACAGTATGTGCTCTTGCGGCACTGTGTGTCAGATGTAGTGGTCAGCAACACCGGGGCCCCACAAGGGACTGTCCTCTCCAGACAGTCATGCCATCTTCACAAGTTTTCTGATGACTCTGCTGTCATCGGATGTATCAGCAAGGGTGAGGAAGCTGAATACAGAGCTGTGGTGGATAACTTTGTCACATGGTGTGAGCTGAACCACCTGCAGCTCAGTACAACAAACTTATAACGCTACAACCATTTCACTGTGTATTGTATATATTTCCAGATTGTCTGCTTTATTATTTTATTATTTATTTTATCGTCTACTTTAATATTTCATTTAATTTCATTTTATTGTCTATTTTAGTATTTTATTTGTATCTTTATCTTTGTCTCTTGTTTCCATTCATGCTGTATTTCTATTTCTACTCTGCTCGGAGCATTGGAACAAAAACAGTTTCTCCCCGGGATTAATTAAGTATTCTGATTCTCATTCTGATAAGCCCTCCATTAGCTGACTGTTTCAGTCAGCATTCTCATTGTGTCTACTGTCTGCCAGACCTGAGTTTGCTTCCAGCTACACTTTTTATTTCTTTCAGCAGCACTATCTGTGCTATGTACATTTATTGTCAGTTTCTTTCAAGGTTCGTTGCGTAGGCACATGCAGCTGCTGGGAGCTTTACATTTGGCAAAATATCTGTTTCTTAGCTGTTATTTGGGGCTTCATTGCTGAAATAAGAATTACCTGTGACAGAAATTCATCCATCAGCAGTGGAAAAAGAAGCAACGGTTTTGGATTTAGAGCCCGCAGTATCTTTCAACATCCAATTTGACTGGCCAGGCCAACCAGATTCAAGGCTTCTCCAGGCTGATTTCTGATCACAGGACTCTGAAATGGAACTCAGGCTGGCCAAGCTATGGGAAATCATAGCCTGTTGTGTCTGCGTCCTTACAGAGACCTGTCTTTACCACAACATTAAATGTATATATGTATATGAATAACTGTATACCTGTTCTATGTTTGTGTAGCATAAAGGAGTTCAAACACTTTAATTTTAGTATGCAACTCAGTGTTGTTTAATGACTAATAAATAACCCTGAACATTTAACCTTAACCTCTGTCAGTCTTATTTCACCTTATTTTTATGTCTATAGGTTGTTTGACAGTTCCAACGAGGGTTTCAGGAACTGGGAGTTCATGACAGTTCATTTCTGGGGGGAGAGGGCAGAGGGCACATGGACTTTAGAGATTATTGACTCACTGTCAAAGCTACGCAATCCTGAGGTGCTGGGTAAGGCTAAAAAATTGTATGCATGCTCAGGCGCACATTTGTATTTAGACTTACACCTGTAGCTGTCCTTATCCAGAGCAAACTATGAAAAGCATAGTCAATATCAACATTATTATTGTTGTTGTTGCTTGGCCCAGGCAATCTCAAAGAATGGAGACTGATCCTCTATGGCACATCTCACAGTCCTTACCATCCCAGCAGTGGTCTGCACTCCCATTCAACAATGTTGGATATACAGGCCCCAGAGGAGATCCTGGAGGAGCCAGAGATCGAGGAGAAGGAGGAAGACGAGTACAATGGTGAGAGAATCACACGTTCACATAGAAACCGAGATTATAAGTGTATTCTATTGCTATTATTTAAAAAGAATTTGCAACACAGAATCAATTAAATCTAATAAAAATGTGTCTGACAATAGTTTCAGCGCTCGATTGTCATTAGTTAATAAATGAAAAAGATATCATACATTACACACATAAAATTTAAGATGTACAAAGACTGATGGTTGGTAACATGTAAACATTTATTTTCTGTAAAATTAAATACATATATTCAAAAACAATACATTTTTAAACTCTTCTTCATGTAGAGCACAGTCAGACAAGAACATTTATGAGTTTAGGCAGCTGTTACAGTTCTAAATAATGTCTTAGAATCAGCAAAACATTTCTTTAAGCTTTTAGTAAGAATAAAGCTAAATGTTACTTTGTCTCCTGGTCTCATCTGGTCACATGCAATTGAATAATGAATGGAACAACGCTGTTGTGGACAGAGATTTATAATCTGTTGTTACTGGTGATGATGATAGTGGTGTGGTTAATCATAAACAATGTGGTGTTTTAATTAAGAACCATGCCACAATGACTGTGGAGTCCAGGGCTGTGATGGACCAGATGCTGACCACTGCCGCAACTGTGTCCATTTCAGTTTAGGCAGCATGAGAAGTGACAGGTAAGAGTTGAAAGAAGGAAACTGTGGAATGTAATTATATGTCATATATAGTTAATAAAGTTAATACGATTAATAATTTAATTTTCAGTGAATTTACTCTGGTATAGATGATTAGCCATCATCACTTTTGAGCTCAAAATATTTTGGTTGTGAAGCTCCATGACCAGCTCATTTTCTGAGATGCAACATGTAAGCTAACTCTCCATGCACATTTGATTTTAGAGACTGTGTGAGCCACTGTCCACTGGGATACTACGAGGACATAGCGTCTCGTCGCTGTAGACGCTGTCATAGAGGCTGTGAGAGATGTGTTGGCCGATCAGCTGGCGACTGTCTCTCTTGTCGAAGGGGAATTTACCTTGACACACTCAACTCCAGCTGCAGTGATAACTGCCCCCCAGGGTACTTTGGTGATGACAGTAAGTCTACATCCACAGTCTGCTTTTATTAGAGATTCAGTATGTAAGAACTGTCCACCTGTTGAATTGATGCTCAAAGCAAATAGAGGTCAGCAAATGACCACAGTCACAGATAACTGCTGCTAAATGTAGCAGCCAATAGCTAGTAAGCTTAATTGGCAGGGCAGCTAAAGCGGTCTGGACTATGAACTTGGGACACCAGGGAAGCGTTTGTGTTAACATGGCTAGCAGGGGATCTTTGGACTGTATACTATGCAACATACAGAACAACATATGAAAACTGTTATTTATTCACATTCTGTTTATAATTTTAGATCACCTTTCAATGTTCAACTAAAATTTGTTCAACTAAAATTTTAATCTTCTTCTTGCTGATTGGTTGCCTGGATGTTACATACATGCACACACACAAATTACAACCTTTCTCGTCCCAAAACACTGTCCCTCATAAACCATAATGTAAACACAGCACATGCAAGGGGCAGCAAAGAGGGTGGGTTAGGTCCTGTGAACTTGCCTTTTTTCAAAGTCTCCCTGTGAGCTAGATGGGAGATGGGAGTAAAGATGTGACACAGACCATCCCCACCAAGCGGAGGAAACTTTCAAGGAAAGTTTATGCAATATTCACACTGCCATGGCTGTGGTAAAATGGCTTGCTAGCACCCTCCAGGGTAAATTTTGTACACATGTGTATCATTCTGAGACCTACAAAAAAAAGTCTCTGGTGCCATGATCTAAACCCAACAGCAAGTCTGCCATCTTGTACTCAATCTACCGCTTTAACCTGATTGACTTCAAATCTTGTCATTTTTTGGCAATCTTAACACCTTTGTTGTGCAAATGTTTTAAAAGCTTGAGTTTTTCATTGGTGGAATTGGTCGTGGTTTGTGCAGCAAATGTCACTGATCAGCCACAAAACAGGAAGTTGCTATAATTCAACTGATATTTGGTCAAATTTGCACAAAGCTTCCTGTTTTGTAACAGTTACAGCTGTAGCGCCCCTACTGGTAGGAGGAAATTACATTTTCTAAACAGTAATGAACTCGAGGATGACCAGCTCTGTTTCAAACATGGTAAGAAAATACTGAAGACCTTGATGATGCTGCATTATGAAGCTTATGAGTTTTTGCTTGGACATAGTGGCACAAAGATTGATGATCTGCCATGAAACAATGAGCTGTATGTAAGTAAGTAACATGGTTGAATCTATCCCAAAACTCCCCCAAACTTCACGTTTGATTATAGTCCTGAATATGTTAGCATGCCAATATTCACTCAGAGTCATAGCGCCACCTAGTGGCACTTAGAAATGAAATTTGTCTACGTATTCCTCCATGCAGGTTGACCAAATCCACACTAAGGTTTGCCAGAAATGCCTAAAGACCGTGACAATGGTACACTGTAAAGATTGTGAGTTCTCACTAGATGCCATTGCCGGATCAAGCCTTATTCTCTACGACCAGGAAGTTGTTACAACTTCACTGTAAATAGGAAGTCACGCTGATCTCTTTTGAGTGGTTGATGCACATGCACAGAAAAGCGCAGGGGTGCAAAGACCCATTGATCACTTGCTTGCAGTTTCGATTGGGGTTATGTTTCCTTGAGGACTGGTATCATGTTGTCTGAAGCCCACTGCTGATTTGTTGATTCCGATTCCGAATTTTGCTTATCATATTCAAAAAATCACAGTAGCAGTAGATATAGAAATGGCAGTTATTGTTGTGGTCAATGTTGGATGCCACCTTTTAAAAGAAACTTTCTGTGTTGCATTCCCTTTTTGGAAAACAATGATTATCTTTTTTATAATTGTGTTATTTAAAAACGCCTTGATTTATTTCCATTTTTTAATTTTTTGATTTATTTATTTACCTATTTTTACCATAAGTCACGCTATGAAGCAATTTTTTTTTTATAAATGACTCCTTGTTTTATTTTTACATAAAGTACATTATACTTAGCGTTTTTACTGGTGATAATGACGGTAGTATTAAACATAAACAATGTTGTGTTAATTAAGGATCATGCCACAGTGGGTGTGTAGACCAGGGCTGTGCTGGACCAGATGCTGACCACTTCCTCAGTTGTGTCCATTTCAGTATAGGCAGCTTGAAAAGTGACAGTCTTATCTCCCCCCCAGTGGTGCCAAAAAAAGATGGGAAATAAGGTATATTACATTAGATTACATTATCTTTATTACAAGATGAGCTTGTCCTGAGCACAGATAAGACACATGGCAGACCTGAAGATGATGTCAAGGCAGTTTCATGCAGCATCACTATATATATAAGAGTCCCACCTATGTTAACGGGGTACTATCTGTAGTTAAAAACTAAAGTGAGAAGTTTACCTAGAAAAGCAAATGAGTTGAGTCAAGTGCAGCCGAGATGTACCAGGTAGAGCAAACACATCTTTAGACAGTCCAGCGTACACTGCTGTCACTACTTCAGCTTACAAAGTTTGAGCACAACTATGACGATAACCGTTATAATATTTTTATTGATTAAGCTCATATACTGTGTAGTTCGTGGCTAATTAAAGGGCATGTTTCACAAGTTTTGTATGTTATTTTTTTTTATTGTATGTTATTTTCTATACATAAATGCATGTAAACTGTAAAGAAAATACAGGACCCTGAATTTTGTTATTTTCATCACTATGTTAATGCTTGTATATTCTGTCTTGCCAGATCAGAGACAGTGTGTGAAGTGTCATGAAACTTGTATGAGTTGCCTGGAGTATGCAGACAGATGCACTGCCTGCAAAGAAGGCTATGGGTATGTGAAGACAGTCACACCCAGGACACACTGCTTGGCTCAAAAAATGAAAAGCAAGAGGCAGTGTGTCCTGAGCACTTGACTGCCATTTCTGTTTAAACTTTGTTTTAAAATTACGTCTTATAATTCACTTGTGGGGTGTTGATTATAGTCTGGCTGGGATCACATGCATTCCGAAATGCACCACCGGAACCTTCTTCAATCTGGAGGAGATGACGTGCAGCTCATGCCATTCCTCTTGTAGGACGTGTACAGGTCAGTGTGTTTGTCCGGTATATGCAGTTTCAACACAGCAGCAGCAGTAACAAAACCTCTCAGCTCTAAGTCAAATGATGATTTGAATCTTCTATTTGGTTTAGCAGACAAAGCTGAAAGCACTCAGGCATAGATTCAATATATTTTGGTCTTTTCACAAATGATTGTGTGCTTCTAATAATGGGTTGTAAAGTGACGCGGAGGTTTTCATCCTGCATGACACTGAGTTCCATGATGGCTTCCCAGGGCCTGGTAAGGAGGAGTGTATCCAGTGTGCTGAGGGCCACCTGCAGCAGGAGTGGAGGTGTGTGCAGACATGTACTCCTGGCTACTACTCTGGAGAGGCAGCGGGAGCCCCTCATAAGATGTGTCACAGGTGAGTGATTCAGTCTGACAGACCCTGCATTACATGAAAATGTTTTTCCTCACATCCTGCCAGTAAATATTCAAGTATTAGGTCAGCCAGCCAGCCAGTCAGTCGGTCAGTGTGATGTTTCTCATTTGAAATTATACAAACCGCTGTAAAATCTCAATCTCGGCTGGTCAGTTTACATTTTCTGACATTTTCTGGTGCAGAGGCAGAATGAACCATATCATATAATTTTATCTCAGTAAATAGTAAAAGTAATGATAATTCCCCTAATGCAGCTCTCTTTCTCTATTTGTGTTTTTTTTCTTTTTTTTTCTTGTCTCTCCAGGTGTGAGGAAAACTGTCTGAGCTGCAGTGGCCCTGGAACAACTTGCACCAAATGCAAAGAGGGTTATAGTCTGGTCAGCAGGACTTGTATTGTGAACGCATCATGTAATAATGGTGAGTTTGAAATCGTAACCCACATCATCTAAGTGCTGTATCATAAGCAACTGGACTTGTTTCAGTTTCTTGAAGACATTTCACCTCTCACCCAATAGGCGTCTTCAGTTCTAACTAACTGGAGGGGAGTTGCAGACTTTAAACTCTGTGTGGGAGTGTCCTTACAGAGTTGTTATAAGGACGCGTGTCAGCTCTGAGTTGTCATAGGCCACCTCCTCTGCTGAATGATGGTCATTCCAGTTGGACATAGATGGATTATTTCACTCCCCTTCAAACCATCTGTCTTCTCTGGCCAAGATTTCTACATTGTTGTCCTCAAAAGAATGATTTTTCTCCTTCAGAGTAGACAGCAGAGTCTTGACCTGAGGAGTTGGCCCTCCTGTGTTGCACCATTCGTTCATGGAGAGGTTATTTTGTCTCCCAGATATACGAATCTGTACAGTCCTGACTGTATTGAACAGTATAAACTACATCACTGTGTGTTTTGGATGGACAAGTTTCTGCCTTAGCGTGTTGGTATGTTTGAAATTAACCCGAATATGATGTTGAAGATCCCATTGAGTTTCTCGGATGTTCCCACAGCAACATAAGGAATGATGATGTTGTACGTTTTTCCGTGTCCTCCTCTCTGTCTGCTCTGGAATTTTTAGAGGTTTTGACAAAGGTCCAGTTTTTCAAGTAGCCCTAGCAACCCACATGAGGCCAGTTGGGTCAACGGCCCACAAGAAACTGACACAAGTCCAGTTCCCTATGATCGCACAGAATTATGTTCTTATGCCCAGTTTTTATTTAGTAATGATGATTCTCTTCCTCTGTTCTCTATGTCAGCTCACGAGGTGTTCTGTGAGATGGTCAGATCCAACCGCCTATGTGAAAAGAAGCTTTACCGTCAGTTCTGCTGTCGTACCTGTCTGATGAACGGATGAGAAGCCGACCTCGTCCTGACACCTCCTTCTCTCTTAATCTGCTAAACTGATTTGGTCAAAGCTGTGTCAGTTACAAACATTAAAAGGTAATAAAATGTCTTTTAATTTGTACTTAAAAACAAGGGTATTTAACTTGAGCTCTGCAGTTTTATTTTGGCGGTTGCTGAAGGCAGGACTACAGATTAAAACAGGCATTTTTTAACTGCAGTCTATGGAATGTGTACACACATTCAGCACAGAATCAGTATTGGTTTGAACATGTACAAGACTGAAAAATAATAAATGTGCTTTTTCAACAATGACAAGTACTAAAGATAGTCAAGAATTGAGCTGACACTTATTTCTGGTTTATCAAATTCAAACTTGTATTACAATTTAATTGTCTAAATTCAGAGTTTTAATTTCCATTTGAATGACTTTTCATTTTAGGTATATTTTCACCTCAGTTAAATTGTGAATAATAAACCACGATGCACTTTTTTAAAGACAGGACTGACACTCCAGACCAGGTGTTCCTGTTATAATTTAGGTTGAAACCCAAATGCAGACACATGGGAAACAAAGCTGAATAGTACAAAAAAATATGAGTCACGATGGAGAAAAGTAGCAACTATGGAGCTTAAACAAAAGCTAAGTGCACATCAAAATGCAGAAACAAAACATACCCAGGTGAGACATGAGGAGACACTGGAGATGACACGACAGGGGAGTCAGCGATACTGGTGAATATGAACGAAAACAGAGGAAGACAGACAAGCGGCACAGGCGGACACGGATGAACATGGAGGGAGACAGAAGAAGACGGAATGAACTGATGAAGACATGAGGGAGGACAAAGACTTTATACTGACAAACTAATGAGGGGATGAGAAACAGGTGGAGTGAGGTGAGAAAAACACGGGCAACGGAAGGAACAGAAAAACACTGGAGGGAGGGAAAAATGAACAGGAGGAACTGAAAAGCAAGACAAGACACATAAAGGTCAACTTTCTAAATAAAACAGGGACCAAGAACATAAAAAAGTGGGATACTAACAGTTCAGACAGTGCAGGAGCAGTGTTTTCTGTGGGAGAGGGTAAAGAGGACTTTGGGCTGTTTCGCTTTGCAGACTGTTTACATGCACAAAAGGGCTGCACAACTCAAACATGGAAATGCAAAAAACCCAAAAATACAACAATATGGCCTCTTTAAGGAAAGGTAGGTCTATGTGTAGCAAATGTAGTGAAAGTACCAAAGAACAGTGCAGTAAAATGTTCCCTGTCAGTGTTTTGCTAATACATTTGATGTTTTTACATAAATATTACCACTGCATTAAAGTTAACTAAAGTTTTCGAAAAAAAAATGTTGTGGAGTAAACAGGTACAATGGAACAGGAACAACTGAAACCATGTTTCCCATAATATGTATCCAACGGCAGGCCTTCCTGGGTATGAAACTTAATGGAAACACCTTTTTTCACTGAAATATACTTTATTTACTTGACTGTAGATCTTATCTGAGAAAAGCTTAAATTTGCAAAAGTGAGTTGACCAAAAAAAGAATTAAAAAACAATGGAAAGCATGTTTGCCAAGATAGTAATCCAATCTCAAACATCCTGCATTAGTAACCTTTGCTTGAAAAACCTTTTTTCAGTGAAATACAGTTTAATCTCTCTCACAGTGCAAAAAGAAGCTTCTGTCACTGAGTGAGGTTCAGAATTGTCATAAAGAAAAAAAACTGAATTAACACCTAAATCATGTTTGCCTTAATATTTATCCAACTTCTTGTCCAGTTTAATCTACTTCACTGTGCAAAAAGATGCAGATCTTGCTGAGATAAGCTTACATTTGCCATTAGTGAGTTTTGACCAATAAGGAATTAAAGAGCAACTCGTACTATGTTTGCCATGATATTTATCCAACTTCAAACATACATATGAAATGTATTTGAATGCACTAAAAATGTTAAGTACAGCTTAATCTACTTCCTTGGGCAAAAAGACACTTATTTATGTAAGTAATGTTTCACTGCTGGCCGGTTGTATTTGTCTCTTGTCTCTTTTCATCTTGTCTTTGACAAAATGTTGTGTCACATCTAAGAAGATCAGTTCAGTTGTGTGTTGGATGGGGGAGAGGAAAAGCCATCAGTGTACAAGACAAGATCAGAATTTGTGTCAGCATGAGATCTGGTCTAGGAGCTGTGCTGGTTTCAATCACTAAACTACATCGCGTTCAACTTCAAAATCCATGTGAGGGAGAAATGTGGCTGGAGCGTTTAAGAGTGATGTGTGGACTTGAGAAAATGATCGCTGCATAACCCGAATGACGTGCAGCTGTCATGTGTTGCGTAGCATAAGTATTCAAAATGTGGAGCACTGAATGTGGAACATGACCAACACAGTCACTGGCTAGTACAACAGGAGCAGATTTATCTATTATGATTGCAAATGGCATGAGAACAACAGGAGAAAGCTCGGACAAATACGCCAATCCACTTGAGGACAATTGTATGGGCTGACATTTATGTATGTATGTATGTTATTTATGTCTTTATCTATTTATGTATATCTTATTTATATATATTTGCTGTAATATTATTATTTGATGAAAATAAAAGTTGAAGCACGCAAGTATCACACCTATATAGCAACTAATAATGTAATAATGGTGCATAATGTAATCATTTAAATGTAATAATTGGTGCATAGTGTAATTATGTAATAACTTATCACATTAAGAGCCTTATTGATAATGCCCATAATGTAATGACAGCTCATATAGTGAGAAAAGAGTTGCATTATGATCATTTTACCTCTCAGATAAAGCTGCAAGTAAAAAAGGCATGGGCTTCAGTGCATTGATAAAGTAAATTAGTGAAACCAACTATCATTTGATAGTAATTGCATTTTCATTTTTCATTGATGTATAAAGTTGAGCCACTAGGTGGCACCCATGAGAGTTATTTTGGACCTTTGCCATGCTTACTTCTACTGTGACTATTGCAGGTAAGCGACACTATTTATGACCTTTACAGTTCAATTAATATCTTTATTCGACCAAGCCATCCACCTTATCTGTTTAAATATTCTGTGTATTAAGATTTTCGTCATCCATCACCTATATTACATTTTTCGTGTGTCAACACAATATGTTATCAGCCATTTTTGTTGTATAAAGAGCCAAAAGTCTGGGATAGGGGTGATTGTTAGGGGTATACACCTTATCATCAAGCACGTTTTCTCTGCTCTACCTCTTCAGTCTGCCATCAGCCATAAACCGGCAACACGTAGAGGTACATCAAGGCCCTTTGGCTGAGCGGACTCTTTTCTATTATCAAAGTAGGGCTAACCCTGACTTTATTTTTGTTGGCAACTATAAATCATGATCATGTATTATCTATGCATATTATTTGGTTACATTAATTTGGACTTGTGTTTTTACTTGGGTGTCCTGACAGGCTGTGTTTACATTTGAAGAGCTTTTGAGCTAGTTCGTGTTTTCTATGACCCCCCCCTATGTCTGTTCTAGACTCACACACTGTATATAGCCAGTAGATATTGTGGGACTAATTCGATGTTCAGATCACTAATGCTTTTGATTACATGTTTGATATCTCATGGTTCTAAAGTGCTCTTCTCCTTCTTGCACAAGTTCCAAAATAAAATAAGTTTGAATGAACTTGTTATGCTGCTTGTATCATGTAGGAAAATAATGTTTAAAAGCCTTTATTAAATTGGCATCAAAGACCAACAATAAAAAATGGCAACGTTTTGACTGGAAGGTCTTCGTCAGGTTGTATGGAAGGAAAGAGTGTTTACTTACTTACACCTAGTTATTTGAAAAGAACAATTTTAAATTTGCTTTTATTATCAATTATTATCAGTTATTGTGGCAAAGAAAATGCTCTTTTAAACTACTTCAACTACAGTCCCCCTCCCTCTTCCCTAATCCAAACTCTTCTCTTGCCAGCTTTTGAGTTGGTTACTGTAGCGCCGACTATGTACAAATCATAGTCAAACACAAAAACAGACCTCTGCCCATAAGTGCATCCTAGTTGTCAGTGTGTGCAGTTGTGGCCTTTATACCATGGATCTGACCTATGGAGGATGATGCATTAAACACTTAGACTCCTCTTCCTTTTATGAGGCCTGCCGCTCATTGGGAGTGGAGATACAGTAAGTGGCATCTAAGTTGGCTAATGCTCCACCACATTTGCAGTTATGTGAGATCTTGCTGACGGACAGACAGACACAGAAGCGTTTGTTTCCACCCCTGCAGGGATGGCAGAAGTAAGACTGATGATAATCTAACACTTTTCACATTATGAGCTGTTATTACATCATGAGTGGCATCAGTAATTCACATAATGTAATAAGTTGTTACATTATTACATTATGTGCTAAGCCCTTATTACATTATGCGTCCCTGATTTTATTACATTATGAGCCAATTATTACATTATGAACTTTTATTACATTTGAATTATTACATTATGAGCCATTATTACATTATTAGTTGCTACACTTTAGTTGCCACTTATTTTGCATTTCTAATGAGGTATGATGAGGTTATTTTTTTTTTTTTATTTCTTAATTTTTGTAAGTATCAAGGGTAGTCCTTTTTGAATTGTTGTTTTAAAATCTATTTAAGCTCAAAATTGTGCAGCATCTTACAACAAAGCAAAGCAAATCTGAGAAAAGAACAAATAATAAACAGACCTTTGTCTTCTTTTCTTCTGTCGCCTATTAAACATCTCACAACCCTTCAGATTTAACTTCTGACCTACAGGAGGAGTGAGGCATTTACATTTACACAAACATTTACATTTACATTGAGGGCATTAGCCGAGGTCAGGAGTGTGATTATCACTGGACATAACTGTGCTAACTGCATCAAATGTCCTAAGGGCGTGTAATAATCCATCAGTGACTGGGCACATTTTCCTGCAGAGCACATCCATTTTCCTGTGGGGGGCAGTAATGAGCACAGGGGCGTCTAAACTCAGACTGGGAAAGAGAAGAAGAAGAAGAAGAAGAAGCAGGCTCTCTGCAGTAAGGGGCAAGGCTTCTCTCTATTCCAGCCGACGTATTTCCATTCAGTACTCTGACAGACAGGTATATAGACAACTACAGCTACAGTTATATGCATAGTTATATGCACAAAGTTTACGTTGCAGGCTGTCTCAGATTATTGGCTTCGACGTCGTGGTTTGTTTACGCGACTTACTAACTTTATCAGGAAGCTACCAAGGACATGGGGCGGAAAGTGACTCTTGCTACCTGCTCGTTGAATCAGTGGGCTCTGGACTTTGAGGGCAACCTGGAGAGAATACTGAGGAGTAAGTCGCACCGTTGGACCCTTATATCAGTTGTGTCATGTATCGCTTATAAGACTAAATGCTGCGAAGTGTAACAGTGACAGAAATGTGTTTGTTTGATAAGGCTATTTATCTGTCAAAATGAAATTTAAAGTATGTGTTACAACATTCCTGCTCGGCTCCCGCACCGTGGTCGAGAAGCACAGGGGAGATGAGTTCCTCCAGGTCCGAAGTTTGTGTTTATCAGGTTCTGACACATACTTCAAGTATGTGTAAAATCCAGCATGCTGTTTTAAGATAATTACCACCTATTACTTTTGTGATTTTTTTTTTTTCTTTTTTCAGTCGAGGCCAACTTTTTATGTTTTTCTACTCAAATCTAGAGATTAAATGGGAAGTTATTTCTGCACTTTGCTGCTTTAATTTTGATGTAACTCTCACAAATATCCAAACTTTGAGGAGCATTAGCAAAACCAGCAGCAGTTTTTGCCATGAAACAGTAATGCTGCCGGTTTTCTGTCTGTGTGTTTCTCTGCAGGTATTGAGGTTGCTAAAGCTCATGGAGCCAAATACAGACTGGGTCCAGAGCTGGAGATATGGTATGATGAGAGAAGCACTCATTAGTTTGTGATACAATTGTTAGGCTTCACACTGACATATGTGTATCCCATGTTGAAGTGTCATTGTATGGTTATCTAAGCCAAGATTTGACTAACAGCACTGGAATACTGTTGGTGCTCTGTAGTGGAGAGGTTTCTTAACTCTGCTAACATCTCTTCTCTAATTCACTACATTCTTCCAGCGGGTTTGGCTGTGCAGACCACTTCTATGAGTCGGACACATTGCTCCACAGCTTTCAAGTTCTGAGAAAACTTCTGGAATCTCCCGTCACCCAAGACATCATCTGTGATGTTGGCATGTGGGTATTGCCTCAGTCAGACTTCTCCCAAAGCACTATATTCAGTTTATCAGTCCTGTCTAAACAGTGAATCAGACAGAATTGTATGCAGATCGCCTCCACCAACACCAAGTGGCAACATTTTAAAGTTTTCATATCGAAGCCTTTCAGTAAACCCGTAACTGTGAGAGGTAACAGTCATTGCTCTGCAGACTTTTGGGACTGCATATTTTCAGTTTGTCAGTTACTGTTAATAGATGACACAGTGGACACTAGCATTTGCCGTCTACATTTCTGAACTGAAACTGATAAACAGTCCTGTTTGGTGTCACATTTTAGTGTTTTGGATTCTGTTCCCCCTTCAGGCCCGTCATGCATCATAATGTGCGCTACAACTGCCGGATACTCTTCCTTAACAGGTATGTCAACACATCAGTCTTATCTCATAAATGCGATGTTGTCTTCTGCCCACTGTAATTTGACTGGACAAAATGTTCAGTTGAAGCATAGGGTGCAAATGTATATGTAAACTGCCTACATACATTACCGGTCAGAAATTTTAGAGTGCCCCAATTTTTTTTAAATTCAAGCAGTTCAAGTCCAATGAATAGCTTGAAATGGTGCAAAGGTACATGCTAAAATACCAGAGGTCAAACAAAAAGGTAAAGTTACCCAAAACTGAAAAAATAATGTACATTTGAGAATTATACACATAGGCCTTTTTAAGGGAAAAAGAAATGGGTTAAAAACTTAAAGCTGTTCTGCAGCAATGGAGGTTGATCAAGCCTTGAAAGTTGGTGCTACCAATTCCTACAGGTATCCCAACTTGTCTTTACTTACAACCCCCTCTGTTTGCATAAAAATAGTATTGGAACACACCTTGGTACTATACCCTCGTGAGCGTTGTTTGAACAGTATTGTACTGTGCAAAGTATTGTGTTGTTATAAAAATGTTGAGAACAAGAACAAGCAGCTGCTTCACCCACTAGTCCCAGACCTCTCTTATACTGCACAGAGAGAACTGAGGGTTCAGTCATCTGCAGTTTCCACTCTGACTGAAGAAGTGTGAGTAAACAGAGCCTTGATGGTTGTGTCTGAAACAGTTTGAACTTTGATCTTTGAAACTTGTGAATAGCATCGTGGAAATTTTGACAGTACACCTTCAGGAGAAAGTTTTAGTTCTGTTTGAGATCAATCAGCAGTGTGTGTGTGTGTGTGTGTGTGTGTGTGTGTGTCTTTGTCTGTGTCTGTGTCTATGTGTCTGCGTGTGTTTTTTGTTGTCTGTAACTATCTATGGACATTCCATGGAAATATGAATAAAGGCAATATTTCCTTTTTCTAATGTTGGGGTCACTTTAGGTCATAACACTTAAACAACATTGAAGGTGTTTTCTCTGCTGCTAAACACAGTTTTGGGTCATTTTTGACCTGAAGACAACAGGAGGGTCGACAGTGGAAGAGAGACAGCCCATCATAACACTTAAAATGTAGGTTATTCCTACAGAGAAATTGTGAAGAAAGTCAAGATGTCAGTGAGTGCAGTTACATAGTTCAGGAGGAAGCCTGATGGTCTGGAGCTGTTGCGCTGGATCCAGGGTCGACCAAAACGGCTAGCACAGCATTCTGCAGCACCATGCAGTACCCTCTGATGTGCACCTAGTTGTTGAGGGGTTCATCCTACAGCAAGATAATGACCCCAAACATAAGTCCAAGCTATGCCAGAACTAGATGGTAAGCTTGAAAACATGTAGTGGCCAGCACAATCTCCATTGAGCTGGATAGAAGAGTGAAGCAACGTACAGGTGCTGAACATTAATGACAACGTCTGCAACAGAGTTGCGAAAGTTCTGAAGAATATTTAATTTCCATTGTAGAAAGGTGGCTACTTTGATGAGTCAAAAGTTTAGAATACATTTTGGTTTATAAATTGATTCCATGATTTTATTTTTTTAACTTTGATTGTTTATTTGTTTCAGAGTACAATGAGACATTAAACTGCATACATTTCAATAAAAAAACTGGCAAAAAGGAAGTGTTGTAAAACTTTTGACCTGTTTATTTTATTACTCTGCGTTTTTGTTCCATCCTGTAGAAAGATACTGCTGATCAGACCTAAAATGCAGATGGCCAACGATGGGAACTACCGAGAGATGCGCTGGTTCTCACCATGGAACCAGTTAAGGTTGGTCATTTCTCAGAGGTCTGCTGCAGAATATGTGGCCCATTGTATCACTCTGTCTGTCTTCATCAGAACACTTACAGTTGTACTGGTGTTTGTTGTGTAATCATCATGCAGTGCAGTTCCAAATATTAAAAATGATATCGTAGATATGTTATTCAACAACAACTATTAAACTGAGATATCTTAATTAGGAAGTGTGTTTGCAGTAGCAGTTTATTTAAGGAGATGTCCATGCCTCTCAAAAGGCTGGAACATGCTACTCTAAAGGATGTAAGCAAAAAGCACATGTCGACACGTCTGTCTTCATCCTGCCCCCCCTCACAGAAAAAAATGTGTCAAATAGTCAGCTTGGCTGATGTGCAGGTAGACAATTTACGTTGTTGACCTTTTAGAGTTGCAAGCGTCTGGTTCTGTGGTTCCTCTGTGACCTATATACTGCTAAATCACACTGCTTCACATAAGTTAGCAGGTCAGTGTATGATCTTCACAGACGTATAATTCCAGTAATTATTGATAGTTTTTAATGATCTGTCCTCATTTTTGGGTGAAGGGGTCGTTGTGTTTGCAGGCATGGCTGCAGCTCATAGGCCATTGTATCAGACCGCAAGAAAAAGCAGACATTACTTCTGTGTGAGTTAATAGTTTTATAGGCAGAGCACGGCTGGTCTTGTGTGATCTCCAGTGCTCTGACACTGGGTGCATTTAGGGCGTGTGCTTCCTACCTGCTATAAGCGTTTGTGATTTGTAGTTGTGTTTTCCTTTTTGCTGTTGGGATTTGCACTTCAGGGCCACTATAATTTGATCATATTAGCACATTTCCAAATTGCTGAAAGTGTTTCAATAAGACCAAACTCTGATGTAATTTTCCTTAACTCCAGTGCGATTTTATTTAACTTTTGTGAATGACGTGACTAGCAAGGAATGTACTTATATTTTTGCTTGTTTCTTCAAGGCAAGTCGAGGAGTATTTCCTGCCCAGAATGATCCAGGAGGTAACAGGGCAGGTAAAAACAAATAAACCATCAAACAAACAAAAAAGACCCCACTGTCATCTGTATTTAGCTGAGACTAACACGTAGACCCAAGGAACACAACACAAGGAACCACAAGAGAAGGAAAGGACATTACATCATCATGCCAACGTTGTTGGCGCCAGTTCTAATGACTTCTATAGGAGATTCATGGACATGCAGTCAAAACCCAACATACCTCTGCACATAGTCCTAAGTGAAGTAATGCCTCTTCAAGATGAAAGAGCACAGTTAAGACAATAGGTTGATGACAGATTTGTGGTCTCCTGAGATACAGGGGAAAACGTTTATAAATCTCCTCTGATGATGAATTTTTCTATCAACTAACCATAAAGAAGCTATAAAACAACACATGCATATATTATAGCTGTCAGACAGCAGTAAGAAAAACTTTATTAACATATAATGTTATCTGTCACCTGGATTCTGGTGTTAGAGAGAGGGGGTGACCTGGGAGTGCACATTTTTCATTTACCACATGTTTTGCTCACTGTTCACTTAGTCAGAAATGATCACTGTACAGCACGTAATAGATATGCTGAGACTGTGAGGATTAACCTTTCAGCGGCTCTACAAAGAAAGAAGCTGCTGCAGTAATTATTTATGAAACAATCTCTGCCATGATCAAATGACCACATGGCAAATTTACATAACTGGTGGGGTCACTATATCAAAAACTGTAGATAACATTACATTGTTAACAGCCTCAAGAGTTAGTTTAGTTTTGTAATTATTACAGTTTATGGTTAATCCAAATTCTCCAGTCTATCATAAATCCAGCATAATATTGATTCCGCTTGTATGGAAATAAATTATTCAGTTAACATACAAATCAAACCAAATGTACCTTACAAACACATGACGCATTAGCTAAATAATGCACACAAATACAGATGCCTCCATCACCAAGCCTAATACTATGAAACTGAGAGGGGAGGGAGGAAGCAGTGGTCTGCTAGTCACCATTACTCTTACTTCACTGAAGTTACTTCAAGATTACTTATTGGAGATCAACTGCAAATTAACGAACAAAATGTGATCTTTCATATTGTAAAAAGGTATTTCTTCATGAAAGGTCGTACAACGCAGATGAGTTGTGCTCCGTCCTTCTGCTATAGGTTCTTTAATGGAAACTTGAACAAGCAGGAGGTCTGTGTTTCTTATTCTCCTGTTCGTCTCTGTTCATCAGGACACAGTCCCATTTGGTGACTGCGTATTATCCACAAAGGACACTTGCATTGGAACAGAGATGTGCGCAGAGCTATGGAGACCCAGAAGGTAGAGCAACAGAGGATTGTTTAAAGATTGTCTGAAACAAGCTGGACTCCTGACGATTACATTTTTTTCTTTCCTCAGCCCCCACATTCAGATGGGTCTTGATGGGGTTGAAATCTTTACAAATTCGTCTGCTAGCCACCACGAGCTCCGCAAGGCTGACCAAAGAGTCAACCTGGTCAAGTCAGCCACCACCAAGGTATACTTGAACCAGGAGTCCTCAGACTTTTGCTAGTCTATTAGATTAGATTAGATTAGATTTTTATCCTGCATGAGTATGACATATAGTTTGTTCCAGAGTGGAGGTATCTACTTGTATGCCAATCAGAGGGGTTGTGATGGAGACCGTGTCTACTATGATGGTTGTGCCATGGTTGCCATCAATGGTGACATTGTGGCACAGGGAAAACAGTTCTCCCTTAATGATGTGGTGAGTATAAAACGATCCAATACATAACTGCAAATAAAACTCTGTTTATATGGACACAAATGTTGTGTTGATCAGTTGTGCAAGGTAGTGTGAAAACATGACTGTGTGTGTGTGTGTGTGTGTGTGTGTTTTTCTGTGTTGTAGGAGGTCATTACAGCCACTCTGGACCTTGAGGATGTGCGTAGCTACAGAGGAGAATATTGCCAGCCAAACATGGTGAGAAAGCACCGGCTTATAGCCTTTGTTTCATACAGAGTGGCCTAATCATGGTCTATTGCTTGTTGTATTGCCTCCCGTTTCCTTTAAACCTCACTAATTACCAGCTTGTGTCAGGTCTACTGACAGGTCTATTGATTTGGCTTATGACTAAATACTTGAAAAACTAATGACATTCCCACGTAACTCAGATTATGCTGTGTTATGCACTCCCCATTCGGATGGAAAGTCAGGTAAGGTTTTGTAGTGCACAAACATTTATGGAGCCTTACTTTTATAATCACCAAAACTGATTGTCCAAGTTATTGTATGTGTATCATAATTATCTTATTATTCATCATTCCATCATTGTTATCAAAAGATATACACAAATGCAACTCTAAGTCAAACTTTTAACACATGAAGACTTTATGCTTTTGTTGTTTCTCTCTCAATATGTAATCCTACTTTAAGTACATATTAAATTTCATTTAATTCTTACTATTTTGAGTTTGTTCAGTAAGACACATGGTTGTATTACAAGGTACACAAATTACTTTTACACAAATGTCAAATAGAGCCACATACATCTCCTCCATTGGACACATACGTCTCAACCTGTCACCCTAGTGTAAAGAGTTTACTGCAGTTATCATTTCATGATCACTGTTTGATAATCTCACTCTCATATTACTCTGTTGTAGGAGAGTGAACCTAAAACTTGCCACAGGGTCAAAGTTGACTTCTCTTTATCCAGTGGTGATGATATTTACCTCCCTACCCACCAGCCAGTCTCATGGAATCATCACACTCCAGAGGAAGAGATCAGGTACAAAACACCAAACAATTTCATTTGGTACAACATCTAAATCATTTTTAGCTTTTGAAATGAACCAGTTAGAGAACCCCTCTATGCCATTGACCAGCCGTTGGCACCTGTGTTTTTCAGTCTAGGGCCAGCCTGCTGGCTATGGGACTACCTGAGGAGAAGTGGACAGGTGAGGAAGAACATACACGCTAAAAAAGATGCAGCTTTACCATGTGTAGTTGTGTGTGTCTCATTAAGATTATTAGACCTTAAAAGAACTGAAATTAAGAAGAAATTAGATTTAGACCTTGTGAACTCATTTTGGTGTTTTCTGATGGATCTGATTTGTGTCCCAGGCTGGTTTTCTGTTACCCCTGAGTGGAGGTGTCGACAGCTCCTCAACCGCCTGTATTGTCCACTCTATGTGTGTGCTGCTCTGCCAGGCAATAGAGGATGGCAGTAAGTATCATTCACTTTGCCTCAATGTGGGGCTAGAACAGTGACATTTCACTTTGGCATTGGAAAAAAAAGACAGAAGCAGTTTCTGTTTGAAAAAGTTATATTGAAACTGGAAAAACAGTTTCCCTGAAAACACAGACTTTCAATTTTGATATTTTTTTGGGGAAAAAAAAGAAGTTTTTCAGTTACGTTCCTCATTTTCATGCCCATGGCCCACATTATGTAAGCAGCTTATGAACTTGCGGCAGGTCTCATAATGAACAAAAAGCTGGTCTAAAGTCAGTAGCAGTCTGTTTTCTACTATTTAAAGGGTGCATTCAGATATGTGCATACAAATGCTGGTTCAACAGACCAAAAGTGAAAGCTGTTATCGAGGAGGTAGAGGACACATCAGCAGAGACTGGAGAGGGACCTCAGCACCAGCAACACTAAAGATAAATCGCTGGAGATCTAAAACATCACACACTACATAAGCAGGTGCACCCTGGTCATGTGTTAGGCCACACAGCCAGATATGCTGAACACATGTTAAGCTTTTTTTGATCTCCTCGGCAGAGATTTAGCTGTGAAGTCTACTCCACTTCCAGAGAACAGGCCACTGTGAGTAATCACAGCTGATGTGAGAGAAATCCAGCTGAGAGTGAATGTAAGGTTGCTGGTGCAGATAATGTACCTGAGCGAGTACTAAAAACATGTGCCGAGCAGCAAGCTGATTTCATTACTGGTAATTCAGGTAAGGATGAGAAACAGATAGTATCCAGACTGGAAACATCACAAACCAGCATGGTTCATCATGGCCCAGGACAGGAAGGCTCTACAGTGGGTGATTAAAACCACCAGAACATTACTGGTACCATGTACAGAGTATCAGTGACATCAGTGAAGTGAGATGTCTGCACAGAGCCCAAAGATACTATAAGACAACACTCACCCAGCCACAGTCTGTTCACCATCTGACAAAAGATACAGAAGTATCTGGTGCCACACCAGCAGAAAACTGAGTAGCTTCAGTCCCCAGGCTGTGAGACTGCTCAATTAATCATCTTCACTCCATTTTATAAAGTAGATGTACCACAAAGGACTCACATGCAGTTTTTTTAAAATCCTTGTGGCCCTACATCACCAATTTGTAATGAAGAGAAGGTGTTTTGAGGAGATGGTGAAAGACATTGTGATGTGCATAAATGGATGGTAAAATAGAAATGCATGGAGATGGTAAGGTCCACTCAACTTCAGAGCCTTTGACATGACCAAAAGCCTAGAAAATAAATAACCTCCACAAGTTCACCTGCTCAAAATGTTCATATGACCGATGAAACTAGTAAAAAACCTAAGTCATTGAAAAAGACAGATAAAGAAACAAGTCAAGAACCTTTTGTCGCTGAAAAACACATCACCATACACATATTTTTCACTTTTTTTATTGCCAATACAACATTTTCTAATGCAATTGTTTCAGTTATTGATGTTCCCATTTTAAATTCAGATTTTGTTTTCAGTGCCAATGTTTAATGTCACTGTCACTAACCCTAGCCCCATGACCCAAATACTTACGAGAGTAAGAAACCAAATTATTTCCTGTTTTTGAGTGACATTTGCTAGAAACTACAGTGACCTGCTTATTCAGGGCCAACATCCTACTTAAGAATCCAGCCTTGGATCATGGTTAAGTGCTATCTTTCTCAGTTTCCTTGCTTTCCAGTCTCTCTTAACTCAAAGAAAACAAAAGTTCCAAAAAGCATCCTCTCCCCCCTACCCCCCTCTTGTCTTCTGTCTGTCTTTGTCATCTCTCCTTATCCCTTAGACAGTCAGGTACTGGTTGATGTCCGTAGAGTGGTAGGGGATGACTCCTACTGTCCTCGGGACCCAAGGGAGCTATGTGGTCACATCTTCACCACCTGCTACATGGCAAGTGAAAACTCCTCAGAGGACACACGCAGCAGGGCCAAAGGCTTGGCCAGTCAGATCGGCAGGTAGGCAGGATTCAAGTTGAAGGGCTTCTGTTTAAGGAGATGGTAAGAATGAAATGTCAGGAGTGAGGTCCATTTTATTTGTGCTTCTGTAGTTCTGTGGTCTAACAATAATAATAACACTGCCATAATGTCGTCATCCAGTATTCAAAATCCAGTATTAGCCAGCTCTACAGTGCAGCTTTATCTCTACAGTTATATGTAGAGAATAACATAACAAACAGTTCATTGGAATAAAAGAATGTTGTTCTGGTTGTTCAGAGTTGTGTGTTTAAAGTCATTTTATTTTGAGTTTGCCATGAATAACAGTATTTTCATCCTGTCATATGTCCTTTCAATATTCCATCCTTATTTTTTTGCTTCCAGCACGCACATGAATATTAACATTGACATGGCAGTGAAAGGCATTCTGGGCATCTTCTCAGTGGTTACTGGGAAGTTGCCTCAGTTTCGTGCCAATGGAGGAAGCCACAGAGAAAACTTGGCTCTGCAGAACGTGCAGGTTTGACACTGTCTCGCACTGTCTGTGGTTTTAATGTTTTTTTTTATCATCATAGCAGTTGTTGTCTTTATTCTTTACATGTCATTTTCATCATCATCATTTTTTACTCTTGGCCATCTTGTCATCACACTTAGTCACTTTCACACAGCCTGTTTAAGGCAGGACAGTTGCAAGTAGATGTACACATTTGCCATATTCCCTCCATTTCTTAATGATGGATTCAATTGAACTACAGGGGATGTTCAGTGACTTAGAAATGAATTTGTATCCATCCCCTGACTTATTCTTTTTAATAACCTTTTCACAGAGTTGCTTGGAGTGTTCTTTCTCTTTATGGTGGAATTGTAGCCAGGAATACTGATTAACCATTTACTGGCCTTTCAGACACAGATGTCTTTATACTACAATCACTCGAGACACATTCACTGTACTCAGTTGATCTCAATTTCAGTAATTGTGAAACTGCTAGCACCAACAGGCCAGACCTCTGTTGAATTAGAAATCATTTTAAAGGGAGTGACTACCAATGCAAACATTTTTTTTTCCATTATATATTTTTAATGTATTAGCATTACTTTGACCATGATTCCATTTATAAAAGCAACACTTTGAAGGGGGTGAATACTTGATATAGTCACTGTATCAGGGATGGTTAATGAGTTTTATTACCATGTTATGCCACTGAAATTGTATAGAAAAGTGCTGCCAGACATTTATACAAAATGTCACACTTAAATGCCATGGTGGTTTTGTTACACGTCACACCTGTTTTGCCCCCAGAATACGTATGCTGTCTGAAATCACACAGAAAGTGTTTGTTGCAGCAGTACTGTGCAACCTCAGTCGTCACAAGGCTGAGTCAGTAACACATCTCTGACCGTTTTCTAGTTGTTATCAGTGCTACAGACCACAAGTGTCACAGAAATAGTGGTAAACCATTTAACTAATTGTACAGTAAAATAGGCATAAATTAATTAGTTTACAAATGTATTTATTGATCTATTAGATTAAATGTCATGTAATTCATTACTTGATATTTTAAAGGGCAACAAAAAATTCTAAATAGAATTTACAAGTCAAATATTAATCATCAATAATTACTTCAAATTAAAAAGGGATTTACAAAAACAACTTTTAACAGTCCTTTAGAAATTAATAATTGGTCCACAAATAAATAATTTAAAGATAACAGTTCTCTCTCTCGTGTGTGTGTGTGTGTGTGTGTGTGTGTGTGTGTGTGTGTGTGTGTGTTGGCTTTGTTCCCAGGCTCGGGTCAGGATGGTCCTAGCTTACCTGTTTGCCCAACTGAGTCTCTGGGCCCGAGGGAAGCCAGGTGGATTACTGGTGCTTGGCTCAGCCAATGTAGATGAGAGGTATTACTACTATATTTCATTTTTCTGTCTTTTGGAAAATAAATTTAATTTCCACTTTTACGCACAGCACAAGGTGGAGGATAAAAAGATTGTGTCACTGTTAACTTGCAAAGTCCTGTCTCATCTTTGTGATTTGCTGTTCATTTTGTCAAAGCTATTTTTAAGACTCACTGTGTGCCCTACTATATGAGCCCCTTGTGTCTTTTAACATAGTGCTGCTTTTGTTTTGTTTTTTGGATATTAATATGTGGTTGTTCACCAAAAACCAAACCATTTTGTCATAGCATTTACCATTAACATCATTAATGTAGCCTAGGCAGTGTGACCACATAAAGATAAATGGTCTTTTCTTCAGACATCTTTTTTGTTAAGATCTTTATTGAAAATGGTTGTACTGTAGCCTAATTTTTCTCAGTTTAAGCAACTTTTCCTGCTCAGTCTGACAGGATATTTCACGAAGTATGACTGCTCCAGTGCTGACATCAACCCAATAGGAGGCATTAGCAAGACAGACCTGAAGAGCTTCCTGCTTTACTGTGTTGAGCAGTTCCAGCTCACCACTCTTAAAGGGTAAGTTCAGCTGACAAAGTTCTGGAGAAATTTAACTTTTAAATAATGTGCTTGTGATTATTGTGAGTATACAGAAATTCAAAGGCAAGAGGATTAAAAGGCTGAGGCAGAAATCAGTTGCACGGTTTCAACCAAAATGTGAACTTTCAGAAGCAGAAGAAGGTAATTTAGTACAGGGACTTATTGAAAAATATGACAAAAACACCAGAACCACCAGTGTAAGAGAGACTTCAATGATCAAGAACATGATGTTTCAGTAGATTTTACTTTCACACAATTCACAATGATATCTGGTAAGCATGCCACTGTGATACAATGCCTTTGGACTGAGATTTACACGTAATGCCAATGCACCAACACTAATGTCATTACACAAAGCCCTGCTGTCCTAACCGACAATACATTACATTTTTTATAGCCAGATTTTGCAGCATATGTAATGAGTTATGGACACCGCTATGGTGCAGAAATAAATATATATATATATATATATATATATATATATATACACACACACATATATATATACACATTTCTCTGCAGCATCGTGGCCGCTCCACCCACAGCTGAACTAGAGCCGCTGACAGACGGACAGGTGTCGCAAACAGATGAGGTAAGTGATGATTTGGATAGTGATCATAAAATTGCAAAAATATGTATTTTTTTCTTAACCAAGTGTCCAAAAACCAAATACTCTTCATTGATTATCATGAATAATGAAGAAAAGCGGCAAACCTGTACATTTAAGAAGCTGGAACAACAAATGTTTGTCATATTTATTTAATTTTCATCACAGTTTGCAGTCATTATCAATAGATCAACTAATACATTCATTTTTACCGTGTTTGTTTAATTTTGTTAAAATACTTAAGTGGCTCTATGTGCCTGAAACTATCTTTCCCCGTTTCTTCCATCTTTTGCCAACCACCACCACACCTCCCTCCTCAGGCAGACATGGGGATGACCTATTCTGAGTTATCTGTGATTGGACGACTGAGGAAGATCTCTAAGTGTGGCCCCTACAGTATGTTCTGTAAACTCATTCACATGTGGAAGGATGCGCTCTCACCCATGGAGGTCAGTAAACAGTGTGGGACATTTTTCTTACATGTCAACGTTACAGTAGGGGGCACTATAGAGTCCCCCTGGCCACATCTGCATCTAATGAAAGAAGAATCCTCACAGAGTCAATAGGTTCTCGCACTGGTCAGTGCTCGGGCCCTAATTAATTGATTCAGGAGGCAGATCATCCGGTGGTTCGGTTCCTGGCCCCATGTCAAGATGCCAAACCCCAAATTGCTCCCAGTTGCTCTGTCATCAGTGTGTTAGTGCTTATGAATATTTATTGCTCCTGATAAGCAGGTGGTGCCTTGCATGGTCTCTGTCACCAGTGTATGAATGTTTGTGTGTGATGGGTGAATGCTGTTTTATGTTGTAAAGACCGTTGAGTTGTCACTAAGAGCGGACACATAAACACAGTCCATTTACCGTTTAGTCCCAAGAGGACAACTTAACCATCAGTTGTAACATCAGCCACAATTACCCTATGAATAGCAAGTAAAGGTTGAAACACTTCCAACAGAAGATGGCAGCATTCACTCACAGCATTAAATAGACCAGCATGTATGTTCAAATGTGTGTATTTGAAAGATCATAAAGTAAAACACACAATTGTTTTCAATTAATGTACTTAACTAATGAACCAAGTCTTACATCACCAACAACTTGTGTAACAATGCTAAGTTCATCTAAAGCCATTGCTCATCAGACATTGAGCATGTGAATGTAAACTGCAGACCATATTATCGGCCCTCTACCTTAGTTTCCATCACCACTGTGTACATGCCACCCAGCACTGACGCTAAAGAGGCCATGACATTTCTCTACCGGACTATCAGTGAGTTGCAATCTACTCACACTGAGGGCTTTTTCATTGTCACTGGGGATTTCAACCAGGCCAACATTAAGTATGTTCTCCCATATTTATACCAGCATGTGGATTGTGCAATTAGAGGAGTAAATGCATTAGACGTGGCTTACACCACCATGAAAGATGCATTCAGAGCAGCCCACCGCCCCCATCTTGGCTCTTCAAACCCTCTATCTGTTATGCTAATTCCAGCATATAAGCCCCTGCTGGTAAGTGGAAAACCTGCTGTGAGGCAGGTGTGGGTGTGGTCTGAGGGGGCTATGGAGGCACTACAGGACTGTTTGAGTGCACTGACTGGGATATGTTCAAAGCAGCTGCCACTTAAACAATCACATCAACATAGATGAGTATGCCATGTCTGTGTCAGCCTACATCAACAAATGCACGGAAGACATCAGTGCTAGCAAATCCATCACCACCCGCGCCAACCAAAAATTCTGCATGACTGATGAAGTATGCAAAATGCTAAAGGTACGGAACTCAGCCTTCATGTCTGGCAATGAAATGGCAATTAGGACAGCAAGAGCCATCTCGAACTGTGCTATCAGACAAGCAAAGTGTGCCCACAGTCGAAAAATCCAAGACTTTTTCCATGATCCCGCTAACACCAGGGACATGTGGCAAGGCATATGGACTATCACCATCTATAGGACTGCTCCCCCTGCGTGTGACATGTCTCGAGTGATAATTTGGACAATAATTGAATACTGATCTGATACAAGATCATTTAAAAGAAAAAAAAAAGTTTTTTTTCCTTTTACCTGCTGTATACTAGCCCTGTATGGATGTGATATGATTGGTATCGTTGTATGGCCTTGTAAAACCTTGCAGAGAATGATTGCTATACAATATTCTTTTATTATCTATTTTGAGAGTCAAAGCAAAAGAAACAAATAAATACATCTAGGAATAAAGACCAATTCCATTAAATACTGTAGTGCAGCCACTTTTTAAATAGAACAGTTTAACACAGTGGTGCAACAGCAACTCAGAACATTATTCTTGGCCATTTTGCCATTGAGACTTTTTTTCTTGAATTAGGTTTGTACATGAAAAGTTTGTTTGAGAATGGATGAATGCATATTGTGAATTTAGCAACTGTTAGCAAGACTTAAATGTTACAATGCCTAAAAATAAGTTGTCATTTTTGTTCAGGTGGCGGAGAAGGTGAAACACTTCTTCCGCATGTACTCAGTGAACCGCCACAAAATGACCACAGTGACACCATCCTACCACGCCGAGAGCTACAGTCCTGATGACAACCGCTTTGACCTCCGGCCTTTCCTCTATAACACAGGCTGGGTCTGGCAGTTCAGATGTATCAACAACCAGGTAGCAATTGTTTTTTTGTCAGAATAGTGGGCTACATCAAAATAACAGCCTCATAAAATCCTTGTGACAGACATAAGATCACCTGACACAATACTTAGAATCACTTATGCAGTAGTTGTCGTGTGCACTTCAGAGAATCAAAGGGCAAACAATACCAGCTGCACATTTGCGTCCAGTAATGAACACGATCTACCCAAATATCCAAATAGTATTTGGTACACCTGGAAACAAAGAAATATTGGCTTTAATTGTTGGCTGAATAAACATCTTTGTTTACACTTTCCATTTCCTTCCCCACAGGTGTCCCAGATGGAGGCAAACACCCTGAAGCCATAAGAACCAGAGGTCTTAAGTGTCCAGTGAAAAGCTATCAGAAGTTAAACAGATAAAATATTCTTCAGTGATATTCCACAACTTTCTGTAATGTAATGCCAAACACAGGACCAAGCAGGTCTTTCTTCTACCTTAACATGTGACACTTGCCTGCCTACCTGCTGTACTTATTTTTTATTTTTTTTTTTTTACAGGAAGCTTATATCCCAAATAAGACTACGTCTGAGAGGCTGAGAGAGCACATTTAACATGTTGACATGATAACAATGAAAACGTCCATGCTCATCTAGTTTGTTTAGTTGACAACTTGCTAATATTAACTTATTGGCACTGAATGTCATTAGTTTTGCAGGTTTTGGTCATAAATTGAAATATTGGGCAAATTAAAATGTATTCCTTGATAATGGCATCAAAAGAATAATCAACAAAGTATTTTGTTTTTTATGAGTAGAATTGTATCTATATCAGTCAGCAAAGTATGTGAAAGAAATGGTGTGACAGTGGCTGTTGACTTTTTGTCCTTATTTTAGAGCTGCCCTTCTCAACAGCAGCTCATATGACTTCCCACTCAGTACTGGTTATAATGTCAGGTGCATGTTTTAATCCTGAAAGATTTTTCAGCAAGTAGTTATTGTTCTCACTTATTTCAAATGTGACAGATTGGATAAAGACAGTAAAAGCACTCTCAGGAACAATGAGGTTACTGGATAACACAGATTTGTGTCTGAAGTTGATGTTATTGGAGAGACACTCTGCATGGGAAGACTTGAGAAACAGAAGATTTGCTGCAAATGAAGTCCAGAAGAAATTACATTGTGTTTAATGTGTTGTTTCTACATGACGTAACTAATAATAATAATAATAGTATAGCACTTTTCATGAGCCCCAACAGGTGGTTACAACAGCCTTAAGCTCTTCACAAGTTTTGTTCTGAGACATAAAAGACATAATTAAATGTCCCTTCTGAAATGCTTAGGTGTCTTAATAACTACGGTTGCTAGCGAGTGGCTAAATGAGACTACAGAGGTTGTCAGGGACATTAAACATCATCATGCTGAGCACTCGTATATTCCCTTGTCTGTCTTTACAGATAGACTTTTGACTATTCTACACTGTAAAACATTTTCCCCTGTTTAGTTATGTCCACTTACTTTTACTCGTTAACTCAATGAGCTCTGAAAAGTTTTGATTTTCAACTCATCTGCACAAGTTTTTCAAAATGGAACTTACAGATATATAAATAGATAGACACAGACAGATAGATACTTTATTCTTTATTTATCCCCAGGGAAATTCAAGTATACAAAATGCAAAACATACATCAGACATACATTAAACTGCAATTAAAAACCCTAACCTTAAGAATAGAATTAAGAGTAGAATAAAAGATAAAATATAAAGTATTTATATTGTTGTACAGTCTGTTGGCCAGGGGGACGAAAGGGTTTTTGAGTCTGTTGGTGGAGCTGGACTGGGACAGCAGTCTGCCACTGAACACACTCTGCCTGGTGAAGGTGTTGTGCAGAAGGTGGTGGGTGTTGTCCAGTATGGACAGCAGTTTGTCCAGGGTCCTTCTTTCTGCCACTGTCACCAGAAAGTCCAGCTCTGTGCCCGCAGCAGAGCCGGCTCTCCTCACCAGTCTGTCCAGTCGGCTGGTGTCTCTCTTCTTGCTGCTTCCTCCCCAGAAAACCACAGCATAAAAAAGGACGCAGGCCACCACAGACTGGTGGAACATCTGCAGCAGTTTTTTGCAGATGTTGAAGGTGTGTGTTGATTGATCTCGAATTTCTGACCACCATCCAGTAACAAGCCTCCCTTCTTCATCCCTCCTCCTTTTTCTTCGTATTGAGTAAGGCTTTCAAGTTCCTGGTCACCCATGGTTTATTGTTAGGAAAGCACTGTATTTCTCTGGAGGGCAAGATGTCATCATTGCAGAGGTTGATGTAATGGGTGATGCACTCAGCCAACCCACCAATATCAACTATTTAGTCAGAGATAGGTAGGTAAGGTGAAGGTAATCAACTTCAGCATAGAAATCCTGTATTTTATTAGTTGAGCATTGATGTAGTCAGAATGTATGTGCTCTTTGTTGCAAATCCTATTTGTGATTTCTTTGTGTTTCTACCCCTTCTCTGCAACTCCATGCTTGTCTCATTTTCTGTCATGAATGCCCTTTTCCTCAGTCTTTCATCATCCGTCTGTTTCAGCTAAGTGCCGAATTCAGTAGAATTGTGACGAAAGACTTGCTGGAATCATCTGTGGCTGCATTAGATGCCCAGGCTTTTGGTGCTGTACAAAGATGCCACATCAGAGGAGGTTGGGTATGGTAGTCACTTACTCTTGCTTTATGTAGGACATAAACCAAAACAGAAAGCGTGGAAGACCAATCAGCTGCCCTGATTGGTCTTCCACGCTATCTTTCAGAGGAGTCCTACAAACATTATCATTACATTATGTGATGTAAGACACTTTATTTACACATTTCACACTACACTCACTTGTTTTATGGTAATGGTAATTTGAATTGCTCTAATTAGACTCCCGTGATATGAAGTAATCTTTTGAGTTCCTTCAGAGGGTCATCATGAACATAAAACCAGACCAGTGCTCAGCTAGAACCCATGGGCTCAGAAATAAACTGCTTAGATTTCACCTTTAAAGGTGAGCCTTGTGTGTTTATATAACCGTCCTGGTAAGGGCATGTTTAAGACACGTCAATGTGCAACATAATTCTTGTATCAAGATTTTAATGAGCCGCTTATCATTATCTGACATTTGCCTCATTGTACAGTCCCATACCACCTCTGTCTGTCTCTCTCTCTCTCTTTCTACAGCTCCACCTTTGGTTTCTCTGTTTTCTGTCTGTCCATGATCCCATTACTACAACATAATTACTGATGAGAGCCTAAATATGATATTGCTGAACAATACCAACATTGCAATATTGTGGGAATGTGGGAACCCAGGTGTGAATCACAGCTAATAGGGTCTGAAGGTAAGTTTAAAACGTACTTAAACCCAGTGTTTAAGCTCATTTGTACTACTGTTAACTACATGTTCTATTTTTGAGATTTAAGAATTCAGTGTGATGTTTGAGAGAACATGCACACATGGCAAGTTGTATAAATGTAGTTCAGTTATTCCATCTTGAAACGCAACTTCATAATGTGATCAACAATGTTGAGACAGCTTTAACATTTTAGTTAAATCAGCTTTATTGAATTTAATTTTTGAGTTGACACGAAGATAAATGTTGAGTTAACTCGCATTTTCAAGGCAGCAGGTGAACTTGCAACTAAACCAGTATGAAGGTTTTACATTGTGACTGTAGTGGCCATTTGTCAAATAATCTCTATCAAACGTTGAACCAAACTTCAAAATAACACTTGAAGAGCCACTGCTGCACCACGAGCTTGTCATGTATGCAGGCAAGAGAACTTCCATTCCATGTCCATTCAACACTCCTTTGGCTTTATCATATATTTTCCAAAAAAACAAGCAAGCGAACAAAGAACAAAATGATCCTGCAAACCTCTCTTGTTATGGAAAGAAAAAACAAAAAAACAAAAAAAAAAAAACCATGGTCCCTCTTTTGCTGCCAAACCAGCCCTGACCACATGGACTCCACTAGACCCCTGAAGGTGTGCTGTGGTGTCTGGCACCAAGATGTTGGCAGCAGATCCTTTAAGTCGCACTCCTCAAACCATTCCTGAACCATTATCCTGCAGAAAGAGGCCACAGCCATCAGGGAATACGTTTTCTATGATAGGGTGTATATGGTCTGCAGCAATGTAGGTGGTACCTGTCAGAGTAACATCCATAGAGTAACATACACATGCAACACAGACTTGCAAAAGAAATCCAGCAACGCATTTTAACAGACCACCAAACAGATCAAATTAAGTTCAGATCAAAGCTTTAAATACTAGAGTGAGATGAACTATTTTAAAATTAGTGAGGTCCATATTTTTTATTTATTTACTATTGTTACTTGTTAACAGGACCGGTTCTAGGCAGGCATATATGAGGGGGCAGTCAGAAATGTGAAGGAGGCATCGTGTGTACACATCATGCTCTTCTTTTTTCTGTGCTTATAGTAACACTGTGTCTTCATTGAACTGGGTTGTTAGCTGTGTGTCCAACTCCAATCTGGAGAAGTGGATGGCACTTTGTCAGGCCTCTACCATCAGACCTGTCCAACCTTCTCTTTGTGAGCTGCTGGAAGCTGGAGCAGAAAATAAATAAGCTGGCTTTGTTAAAAAAACAACAAAAACAAACAAAAAAAACGCTGTGATTATATGAAACAAAACTGTGCAGAACTACAGTCGGGCTTTACGTAGCTGTCTGTCAGACACTGGCACAACATCGACATATAACATCTTAATATAATTCTATGCAAAGACCTATTGCCAGCCCAGTCCTGCACACTGCATCTGTACCTGGCACTGTTTTTTTGGTGGTTCCTGCTCCACATTCCTCCTCTTCTTCCTCCTTCTTCTCCTCCTCCTCCTCCTCTTCCATCTCCTCCTCATCTGTCTCTTCCTCCCCCTCATTCCTATGACTGGCATTATCCTGTCCCTTGAATCTTGAATCATTAGCCAGCAACATCATCACTAGCAAACGAACATGTCGGTGCCGTGGAACTTCTTCGGAGGAAAGGAGACAGATAAAACACAAGCCGTCTGCAATCTATGCAACGGGAGCATGTGAAAAAAGTTTCAACATGACAATGACGTCATTGACTGGATCGGTGAATTAAGACATTACGATCTCACAAATTGCACAGTGTGTGTGTGTGTGTGTGTGTGTGTGCGCTGCGCAGCCTGTGAATACATGCACAGTGGAGGGACAGAGAGAGGAGAGGCAAGCTGATACTGTATCGTGTGTGTCCCTTTTGCAGATAATTTTGTCAACTTGTAATGTTTTCATTTTCTATATTAAAATGTTCTTTCTCAACGTCTGACTTCTTGCCCCTGCGTAGAGCCGGCCCCACTTGTTAATACCAAACAATGATGTGTACTTCTTCTTCTTCAGTGAAACAAATCCAGAATTGCTTCTCTTCATCTCTGTTATATATTCAGTCCCCCCTGCAAAGAAAGCGACTTATTGAGAGCTGTCAGTTTGTGCACAGACTTTTGGGGTAAGAGGTGGATAGAGTACCCAAAAACTATACCCAAGTATACTGCAAGTAGTGTTACTTTACAAAGATGCAAGCAGAAGTTAATGGAGTGATCAAAATAACTAGATAAAGTCTATTATCAAAAAAAAAAAAAAGAAAAAGAAAAAACACCAAGCACACTACATTCTTTTGTTTGATCACCAATGATCTTGACTTATTAAATGCACATGATGGCTTGAATGTTTCACCACATTACAGCAGAATACAGGATTCATAGCATTTTTTAAGCATGAAGTGTAGAATAACAGGGCTCCATCAGACCTGGGACCCTAACCCTAACCCAGCCTCTTAACTCAGTGTGCATGAATTTCTAAAATAATCAGCGCCCACTCAAGGCTAGACTACGCTAGTTTGGTATATGGATCTGCATCCAAGACTGTACTGTCAGAACTGGATGTTATCCATGCCCGAGCTTTGAGGACACACTCTTGAGCTCTTCTAGTTGAGACAAAAAAAAAATTGCCACCTTGGATCCACAGAAAACGCCTGATCGCCAGTTACTTGGTTAATCTAAAGGGTCACAACGAAAGTCAACCAACTAAGACGGGCTTGGAAGAAAGTTAAAGGTAAAGCAGAGAAGTCAAGCTCTGGATGGGTAGGAAAGAACAGAGCAGACGAAGAAGACAAAATAAACTTCGGACCAACTACGTCGTGGCCCATGAAACCAGTCTGGAATCCACAAAAGACAAATGTGGATATGGAAATTCTGAATTGTAACACAAATACTACTGGAAATGCAGGTCAGGAGCACCAAGCTAACATTAGCGCCTCTGCTAGATGCAATTAGCCTGTTGCCACCAATACTGCAGCCAACTGGGACGTTAACAATAAACTCGCTCTAGATGATAGCACGACTGTTGGCAAAGGATCAAATACCCCAACACTAACTTCTCTAATTTTCTTAGTGTCTGACTCCTCTCCAATCACTGTCTATCTCTGCTGTGTATCTCCACAGGACATATTGATTGCTAGTTTGACAGCAAGAGACAACAACATGCCTTCTCTGATGGAAGCAGAGTCACCTTGTTCTCATCACCGTCCAGTAGTAGATTCATGACTTCATGCAACACAAACCAAAGCTAGTTTATATAAATTATACAGCCCGAGGGGGAAATTGGACATTGAGTATGGTGATGCATCGGTTCTTAAATTGTGTGAGACTCAAAGTACTCTGTTGATTAAATGTATGTTGCGAAAATCAGCATTATCTTCTATTCAGTATCTTCTATTCACAGTAAAAATTCATCATGTAATATCTAATGAATTGTCAATACCAGCACTTATTATTGTTCCATTTAAAGCACTGAAAATAATAGATGAACAAAAGCATTGCCGCAAAACGGACACTTTACAGATGTTTTAACTCTTGATTATTTGTATAATATTATTCAAAAATAATTAATTATGATTACATGATTACTTATATACAGCCATAAAAAAAATATAGGTCTATTATTTTAGTGAAACCTACTGAGGTCATTGGGCCATGATAGACAATATATAGAACACTGAAATGCATGAATGTACTGATTCACATACAAGCCTGTTTATAAAAGAGAGATTTTTTTTTCAGGCAGGCTTTTCTAAAGAATTCTAAAGTACCAAACTGAGCAAGCGCAAGCGCAGAGCCTCGACTAATGGGCAACCTGCTGAGCCTTGCCTGGCTGCACTCGATGCATTCTAAAATGCAGGTTTACGTATACTTTCAAACTAAATTTAACTGAGCAAGACAATAACTTTACAACCACTGAAAAGCCTGAATGGGAATCTTACATTGAACATATAGTACATATTGTAATGCATTTGCAATTTGCAGCAGACATGAAAGAGCCTTACACCACAAGCAAAAGTATTAATCACCCAGCTTATTCTGTTCATGTTCAGACAGACTTGTATAACAAACATACTGTATACTGTATATTGTCATGAGGTGTAGAGTTCATATAGTGTGCATTTTCTTCTTAAATAATTGTGTAATAGTTAGAGCAGAAGACAGAGTGCTAGTGCCATATACAACCCCCAGAGAGACCGAAAGACTCAGAGCAACAAAGTCAATATTGTTTAGTGAGCTTGTGAACGAATTCGAAAATCTGTAGCGAGCATGCTGAATGTGAAACACACAGGCCAGCCCAGTCTTAGCTTCTGTGTAATCTGAGGACCTCATGATATTAGGATCATTGCATTTTTGTGTTTAAAGACTGCAAACACGTACATTTTATGTATTCTGGATTCCAAAAGTGTCTTTAAATGAACTATTGTTCTCTAATATAATCACAAGCAGGGAAAGGTGTTGAGGCGCAGAGTTTACATTAACTGAACGTCTGTGATGAGAGTTCTGTCAACCATTCAGCAATTCAAGCTTTACAGAGGGATTTTTCAATTTCCCCTTCAGTCTTTGTCTGTTGCCTTTCTATTGACAGACAATATATTTTTCATTCTGAAAAAGAGAAAGACCACATCTGCAGGAGACGAGAGGTCACTGGATGGTGTAATGTGGAGGGCAATGATGAGAGATATATGTTGTGGCCTTCACAGTCACCTTAGTGACATCAGTAATTACTTGTTACAGGGACATGCTTTTCTTTGCTCAAGCAGAGTTCCCATTACTTGGAAAGTCATGTGCATGTGTAGCAGCATAAGAAAACTATTGCTGAAATAATTCGTATTGGCCACAGTATTTATTTATGTTATGTCCCTAGGCGGTGTTGTGGAAGCTGCTTTGCAAGCGTAGCTTGCTTGCTAGTTGTTCAGCCTGGCAGCAGTTTGAACAAACTACATTTGTACCCCTGGAGAAATATAGTTTGTAAAAATACAGCTGAAAAATATACTCATTATACTCATTTAAGTATAGTGAATTAAATAAATCAACATATGGTTTATATGAAACAAAATGGTATATATGAAACAAAATGTAATAGCTTACAAAAAGAAGAATTTTGCCTCTAAACTCAAGTTTTATATTTTTTAAAGAACAAAAGCTGGCATGTTTGGTCAACATTACAGGGACTTCAGAGGCACTAACACTGAGGCACTTGAACTAGATGCCAGGGCACAACACTCTCTCAAAGTGTTTATCAGACAGCCGGTTCTGTTTGGCACTAAAAACATCTTTAACAACTCTAAAAAGCCGCTCACATGCTGCACTGGCTGGGACACCAGTGTTCACTTCACTAACACTTTGGTCTTTTTGGGTAAAGATGGGATGATCGAAAGCATTTTGTGGGGACTCATCTGGTGACTTCACAAAAGCTTCCACCTCATCCACTTTGTCATCAAAGAAAAATGAAATAAAATGTATACTATATAGGTCTTTTTTTGTATAACAAAAACATATTTAATGTTATTGGCCAAAACTGTAGTTTGTAAATTGAGTGGCTAAACCACAGCAAATTGCTGTAAAGTTACAGCAGATTGTAGTTAAGCTATGTAGGTCAACTACATATAGTTTAAGTCTCCCCAACACCGTCCTTAACACATTAAATCACATTAAGCAGGCTTCCAATGGGGGAACTGTGCTGAATTGAAATACAGAGTCCAACCCTCAAAATTACCATTAAAAGTCAAATGAAAAGTAGTTAAACCTTGCAATAACTCATTTTAAGTTAATTCACAGTCATCTGAGGCAATGACTAAAACTAGGAAGTCATATTTCAGTCAAAGCAGATAGAGCTGGGGTAGGCTGAGGTGCAACAAAGCCAATTACAGCTATTCTATTTGACTGGTTTATACCTGAATTTAGGAAAGATATGTCAAAACAGAGTTTTACATCCTAGTTTAAAGGGGTAATAGTGACTGCTCCTCTGTTGAGTAATGTCTGCAGTGGCTCAGCAGGAGCTTTGTCAGGTTTGAGGGGGAAAAAAAATGCCTACACATATATAAGATAAAGCCTGCATTACTAATTGGGGCCACTGAGTTTGAAAAGGGTCGGGTATTTTGGAGTGAAGGGTTCCAAAGACATGCATAATGGGAAATGTAGGCTCCAGGGACTGGAAGGTCAAAAAGTAAGTGGTTCTGAGTTTTTAAATCAGCCTATTGAACCTTAAAACTTTGTGAAAATGTAACACTGAATCACTTCAGTGTCCCCTCAGTATCCGTCTACTGTACAGAGCAATCTCAAAGTGACCATCAAGATTTTTGGAGGTTCAAATAGAATTTGGTCTTTTTTTTTTTAATTGGTCCTAGTAGATGTAGTAGAACCCCTGCTCCATCATGTTTGACTCAGTTTTGGCATCTGATTAGGTGATTGAAAATTAATGGATGGATGGATGGATGGATGGATAGATAGATGAACAGAAATTGTGGAGGGCAGGCATGCAGGACACATTTGTAGACGTTACTGTATATTTATTGTTTGCTTGCTTTTGGTTTTCTGATAAGTAGCCAGTGAAGCTCAGACTTTTGGCACTTGCTTACAAACCTCTGATAACTCTTGCTTTCCAACTGCACTTTTTCAGTTTGCACTGGTTAAAAAGGAAGGTATTGTACAAATGATTTTCATTTAGTTGTCAGCAGGGCAAGGGGATGGATGAAGAACTTAATACACAGTCTAAAAAGTGAAAATGACAGTCAACAGTCTCAGACTACCTAATCAAAGAGTTTGAGGCAACATTTTGTGTGCAGATGTGATATTACTTTCAGGGTTGTCCAATAAGCAGCACGCAGAGAGTGACGCACAATAGGATCCAAATGACATTGTGACGTGTGTGTTACCTTCTCCAAAACACACTCTGAATTAGACTTCCCGGTATGCCTCTCAGGTTAACCTAATCTTCAGCAGTCGAGATGGATTGTTTGCTGATATCAACCTTCAGTGTGTTTATAGCATTTTCTGCAGCAGCAAACAGCAGCGTGTGAAGAGAATGTTAACTTTGTTGGTTTGCTCAGTTTGCTTTATCTTCCTGTGCGCCAGGCTTCTGCCTTCAGCCAGTTCACATTCATTAGTAACCACCATGTCGTACCAACAGGATGTTCTGTGCTGCAGCGAGACACAGGCTGCTACTGTGGAAATACAAACACTTTAGGGGCTGACGCGATGTGTTAATTGAGGTATTTCTGAGGTTTTGGGGCAATAAGAGTGAGACGTTTTAAACACAGTCCCCCCAGTTGGAAAGTTTAACAGTCTGGGCTGAAGCACCACTCTTCGCACATGGATATTGGATTTCTTCACAAACAGATCCCAGCCCAGTTGGAAAGTTTAACAGTCTGGGCTGAAGCACCACTCTTCGCACATGGATATTGGATTTCTTCACAAACAGATCCCAGCCCAGTTTGCATTGGCAGTAACGCCTCCTCTTACTCGAGTCCTTAATTCTTGAGCATCCCAGTGTTCAGCCCCCTCCCGTTCACATTGTACACCCATGACTGCACTCCCAACACCTTTCAACTCCCAACTCATCAAATGCGGCAGCTTGGTCAGTGGATTTCGAACTATGATACTCTCCTTGTCCCTCAAGTGTTGGTCTCGCATTTGATGGGCTCCGCAATCAAGTCAGGCACCAAAACGACTTTCATTAATACAAAGCTGGCATAAATATATAGATATCGTTTTGGATTTTCATTAGCAAAGTTGGTGAAATGATTGTGATTTGGTTAGGATTAGGCACAAAAACTACCACTAGGTGAAGGAAAACATTCTACTTAGTGCGAGCCAGTCAGTCACACCACTTAAGTAACTTGTGGTATGTAATTTACAAAAGTTAACCTACCTTCACAACAACACTTTATCTCATGGTTGAGGAGTACAATCTACTGCTCAGCTAAACCAAGGCGCTGACTGTGGATTTTAGAAAAGACCGTACATCTATATCAGCTGAGCTGAGGTGGAGCATGTGAACAATTTTAGGTTCCTGGGTATCAACATTACAAAGGACCTATCATGAGTGAATCTAAAGATGGCCAAATTCCGGTCCAAAGTTCCCATCAACTAATACAGAGGAGCAATAGAAAGTATCCTGACTGAAAAGGATACTTAAAGACACCCTGCTGCCGTCTGGATAAAGAAACTGAAGTATCAGCTGCCGTACCACCAGACTACAGAGCAGCTTTTTTCCTCATAAGTGTGAGACTCCTTAACACATTCTCAATACCCACTATGAATAGTTTTTTTTTATTTTTTGACTTCATTATTATTTATTAAATAATCTTATGTTGTAATTATGTTATAATGACTATTGAATTCATCTTGAATTATGTAAAGACCCGACACAGGGACCAGTTTTTCGGGGGTAAAGATTTTTTAAATAGCTGCATTCATTTGATCATTGGACGCAAATAACCGTTATTTGATATATCATGGCCTTGTACAGTTTGTATCATGCCAAATTAAACACTCAGCAGACACTGAGCAAAATTGCATTAGTCATGTTCCTGTCCACTTGATTCATTTAATTAAGTTCAATATTGACACTGAGTCCATTAGTCCACCCTTTAAAGGCATAAAGCTCATACTGGTTCACACACACACATACGCAATGTATTGTGAGTGTTTAAGAAAGCGTGCACAAAATGAATAGCCACATCAGAAGCCTCGTGATATATAAGTGACCTCTGTTTCTCTCATGCCTGAGAATGGGCTGAGCATCATGGGAGCACAGTTTTCACGCTATGTTTATTTGTTCCTCATGTCATCTAAAGACTGATGAAGCATTTCACGAAGGAACACGACGTCTTGTGAATGCAAGACTCAATGCCTCGAGCTTGTTTCAACTCTGGCCTCCATTTAGTCATTTAGTGAATAGTCATAGTTTTCTGAAATTGGTTGTGAAAGTTAAGAGACTGGCTCCCTACTCTGTTGTGTTACAATGCAAAGATACTGTGAATAATTAATTCAAAAACCTTTATTAACGACTCAGGGAATCAATTCAGGAATGCTCTCATCTTGAGTGATGCTGAGCATAAATGAAACCAACAAAAAGCAAACCAGATTAAAATAGAAACACATTCTTATTTACCTGTCTCTGGTTGTTGGTCTCTGCTTCACCATGAGTTAACAGTAGGAGCTCACACAATAGATCAAATGAGTTTACCTTTGAGGTTGTCATGCCTTGTTGGTCAAATTGGCACCGAGCTCTTGCCTGTATTGATTTTCACCCACTGCTTTGTTTCTGACTTATCCCTTGCTGATAGCTTATTTTGTTGAGAGAAGAACTTTTCAATACATTGTCCCAAGCAAAATACAGCTGTACTGTTGAAACACAAATATCATGAAATAAATGTTGTTGTTTCATTGAAAAAAGAGAAACAACGCAGGGTTCAGTAAAAGAACGCTAGAGGTGCGACGCCTCAAGTAAGGCACAAACAATGAAGATGTGTTGCTCTGTCTTTAGCTCGGGTGCAGATTAAAGTTAAAGGGCAAGTTAAAAAAACCTGGACTGCCTGGAACAAATCACAGTGCTCCCTAAATCCCCTCTGCTGTGTAAAAAGCCAGACAGTGCCCTGCGGCGGGAGGAAGCCAGGGCCTACTGCACCTTAGTCTGACAATTGCTCTGAGGATATCATCCCGGCACCCAGCAGCTATTAGGGTACTCTTGTCTTAGCTTTGACATGGAGGTCTGCGCAACCCTCCAAGGATGGGCCTCCCCAGACCATCACTGACTCACCGCCAAACCCGTCATGCTGGATGATGTTACAGGCTGCGTAACGTTCAACACGGCACCTATAGACTCTTTCACGCCTGCCACATGTGCTCAGTGTGAACTTCATCTGTGAAGACAGCAGGGCGCCAGTGCCTGGACCTGCCATCCTAGTGTGCTCTTGCAAATGCCAATCAAGCTGCACGGTGCTGGGCTGCGAGCACAGGTCCCACCAGAGGACGTCCAATCCTCATATCACACTCTCAGAATGTGTTTTTGACAGTTTGGCCAGAAACATGCACACAAATAGCCTGCTGGGGGTCATTTTGTAAGGCTCTGGCAGTCCTCCTCCTGTTCCTGCTCGCTCAGATGAATAGATACCGGTCCTGCTGCTGGGTTGATGCCCCTCTTCCCCTGTTCAGATCCTCCATGCTCTAGAGTCTGTGCAATAACATGCAATAAATAACTGTCATCTATATAAACACTGGACTAATTTAAATTGGCCTGTAAAATATTTAGCGACATTCCCTTGTGGGAAGTGGGATGTTAAGATTAAGATGTGAAGCCTCTACGTAAAAATATGTTGCGATTGACACTGAAAACTATTGTATTTCTTTCCTTTGAGTCTGACTATAATGTATTCCATTTATTAATGTAGAGAAGGACAGGTCTGGCCAGACGATTTATCAGCAGCAGCAAACTAATATGATGCTGGCTTTCATGCAGTTAAAGAGTGCATACACACTTATAAATGTGTCTGATAACACTCATATAGCAACGGAAATCAGACATAACAGAATGTGTGTGTTTCTATGCCTCCCTGTGCTGAATACGATTCGGAACACACTCAAGTACCAGGACTGAGCTAATTAAACAGATACTAGATGGACGTGGAGGAGAAATTAGGTTGGTGAAGAGCACTTAGAAAACAGGAGGAAAACAGAACACTGGAAAATGGCCTAAAAACCTAGAAAACACACAAAATACACATACAATGAACAAAATAATACAACCATGACATGTTGTTTCCGAATGCAGTTACATACAGGTTATAATTTTCAAGAACACTGATACACATAAGTTCTATTTTCACAAACTGTTTTAAAATTGTTTAGGCCTGTAAGATCTTATTTGTTTTGAATGTGTTTTTTTTTAAATAATAATAATGAATGTGAGTAGGCGTCATCATTAGAACCCACAAACTGCTAAAAATCAAAGGCAGATTTCAGAAATGTCAAAGTCAACTTTCACATTTACAGCAAGTGATGCTGAACATGTGATTGTTTTACGCATTTTCACACTGAACCTGTCCAGCAACTGCCTGTTTAACCACTGAAAGAACAAGATTAACCTTCGTCTTCCAAGCCACATTTAAGATAGTCTTACCCACCAGCTGCTGCAGTCTGGCAGAAGATACAGAAGTATCCGCTGCCTTACCACCAGACTAGGGCTGTAAGATTCCTCAACTCATCCTCAACACTCATCATCAAAAGTTTATTTTTTTCAACTTCATTCTTTTCTTTTTATCAGTTAGTACCCATACATTTTGGGTTGTTCTGTCAGTGTTTAGCTTTGGGAATAAAAATGGAAATTTCATTATACAATCTTGTTTTGCATGACAAAAAATTTAATCTGAAGCTTACGGCTAAATTCATAAAAACAGTGTTATAATGGAAAAAAGACAAACGCGCATCAAGCTCAAAATCTTCATCCCAATAATTAATTTAACAAGGATAACTGAATGACTTCAATGACATCAGAAAATGTATTCATATATACAGTCGCTCTATGTCTTCACAACATAAAAGTCCAGACCTGTCAGGTAGGCCTGAAGGGTGAAGCATTGCTTTAATTAGTGTGAGAGGTGCTGTCTTGTGCAGACACACCAAATTACTTTTAAACTGCCAACACACTGTCCTCTTCACTCTAAAGTCGAGAGCATGGAGAGGCTAGGGCCTTTCATCTTATGATAAAATTCAATGTTAATGCAAAGTTGAACTTTTTGTAGTCTTAAAACAGTGGAATACTGATAGTACTGCCCACCATCACCCCAGGTAAAGAGCCTGGGTGTCATCCTAGACGGCACCTTAACCTTCGAAGCCCACATCAGCAATGTTACCAGGTCTGCATCCTTCTATCTACACAACATCAACCGCCTTCATCCCTCACTTACACCAACCTGCACTGCTATTCTCTTAAACACCCTGATTACATCTGTCTGGACTACTGTAATTCTCTTCTCCATGGTTCTTCTGTGGAAATCACTCCATAAACTCCAACTGGTCCAGAACGCATCTGCTCGTATCATCACCAGAACTCCCTCTGCTGAGCACATCTCTCCAGCCCTGCAGCAGCTCCACTGGCTCCCTATCAAATCCCACATTAATTTCATGATTCTACTCCTCGCTTTCAAGATCCTTCATGACCTGGCACCATCATATCACTTATCCATATCCACACACCCTCCTGCACTCTCCGATCCTCTTCTATCATCCAGCTCTTTGCCCCATCTGCCAACCTAACCACCATGGGGTCAAGAGCTTTAAGTCGATCTGCCCCCAGCCTCTGGAACTCTCTCCCACCAGACACTTCTGACCCTGTCTCCACTTTTAAATCTCGCCTCACTTATTCCGAGTGAATTACTCCATATCAGACTAATCATATAATCACACTCTTGCCTGCTCTCTATTGCACTCTATTGCACTGTTCTCACCCCAGAAGCTCAATCCTGCCTAAACCGGCCCGGTTCACTTCCTGCATGGTGAGGACTGTGGAGTCTGAATGCTGTGCTGAGCTCCTGGCACTATGTAATTGCATCTTCTTATTTATTTACCTGTCCTCATTTGCACTTAATTGGCTCCTGTTTTTGCTGTACTGTTGTTGTTATGCGCGGCATCCTTGAGTGCTCTGAAAGGCGCTTTCAATTAAAATGCATTATTATTAATAGTTGAGCACCAACTGATGTTCCAACTTGAAATAGTTTGTTTCTCATGGTTGTCTTTCACAGTCAGTGACATGCAATAAATGAACTGCAATGTATTTGAATGACACAAACAGGATTTCTGCCACTGAATGCCTCCTGGGTGTGGATGTGACATGCAACAATCTAGTAGCCACGGCTGAGTCTCCTGCTCCGGCTTCTTCCTCTGTCCCTCTCGTTCTCACCAGTCTGCTGGTGTTTTATAGCCTCACAGAGATTGTGTGAGAACAAGTGATGAGTTTAAGTCATCCACGTTTGATTGCCTGTCTGTCTGGTCCCAGCTGCATTGGCTTTCTCGGTGTCTCAGTTCATGTGATGTACTTTGTGCTTATCAGCAACTCATGATCACCTGAAGGCAAATAGGCCTGTCTGGTAATTTCCATGCAGTCATAAGCAAGGACTGTTTAATGCACCATCATGTTACTGACAATCTGTGGATTGTTTGCTGATGAGGGCTGCACATGATGTGCTGGTTAAAATGTTGACTTTGAAGGACGGAGCCCACAGCTTTTAACTGAACCAGTGACTCAATGTGAACACATGCTTGGTGTCTTCACCCTCATCCTCCTGAACTTTGACTTCAATAAATGGTGCTCTGGAGGGTTCAAGCCCTGAATAAAGTCTTGGAGACACAAAGCACTGTTGCTAACTTCTACAGAAAGACACACTGGCCATCTGGAGAGGCTATATATTCTGAGCCATGAGATGAAAATATGCCTGTGGTTGCACATTGGCTCAGTGTGGTTGTGGGTGGCTGCCATCTCCCCGACATTTGTCTCTGTGTCTCTTCCTACAGCTGATCACATTCGGTCACCTAGCTGGGTCCTGTGGCCCACAGCTTTGCATTTCTATTAAAGCATCTTATAACATCATTTCATCATTTACCCTGCCAGCAGGGTATATTCACTTTACAGTAATAACTTAGAAATTCAAGAAATGGCATCTCAATTTTCTGTCTGTGCTTGACATGATCGTAGGCATGTAGCAATTGTCAGCAGGTCCAGGTGCTATGTAAATACTGAGACGATATAAAAATCCTTAATCTACAGAGAAATGCACACGGTATTCAGAAACTGATTCTTTAATGAGGCATTAGGACTTATTTAAGGTTGTGATGTCACAACTGTACGGTCACCAGCCTCAGCCACGCCCTCACCTCAGTCATTTGCTTTTCAGGTGGAGGGGCTGAAATGGACGGGAGCTAAAACTGTTAAGACAATGATTATTTTTCATGAACATTCACAAATCTAAATCTATTCTAGTAGACACCCAAAATAAAAATGGGATGGATTAAAAAATGAATGGGATGAAAAAATGGCCAACAGCAAGTTCTCCAAATTAACACTGACCTCACGGCAGGGTTGGTGGTTTTCTTGTTGTTTGAAAACCTGACCAGAAAAAAAAATGTACATCTGTCTGCTTCAATAATTTTATGTCTGCATGGAGTACAACATTTCCTACATGTTTGCTGTATTTGATGTGTGTGGAGTGAAAATAGTGGGATTTTAATCAACACTGAGAGAAAAGTTGTAGCAGCTCTAGCAATGATGTCACCCACTCTAGCTTATGCAATACACACCCATTGTAACGTCTGAAATGGACCAAAAATGTTCCGAAGCGTAAACTGCGATGACTCCCAAACCATTCAAGCTATGAAAATGTGCCTTTACGGAAGTAAAGATAAAGCAGGCAAAACCACAACAAAAATAAGTGAGAGAGAAGAAAAAAAATAAGTAAATAAATAATTATGACTGTGTTGTTATGAGTTAAATTAAAAAAAAAATAATAATAAATAGGGTCAAGCTTAAGATACTATTATTATTTACAGTATATTTACAACTTCACTTCATTTCATTTGAGGTTCCAGGAACATGTATTAGAATTCTCGTTTCTCTCCTATGAGAACCTTAATTTCTCCTGCGCTATTTGTCTAAATGCAGCCTCCGTAGGCAAGAAAATGTTTACACTTGAAGAGTTTCCCACGTTGTATGAACGTCTTGCAGTTTGCATTCTTCCCAGGTGTATTTTGCATTCTTTATAGCCCAAAGATAGCATTGTTGGTATGTATCTACTGTGCTACTTCTTATTTTGTAATTACATACTTCCGTAGTTCGTTTTCGTGTAATTTAGACGGAGATTTAAGGTTTGCTGATGCTAGAACATGCAGACGTTACTGCTAGCTCGCAGGTTACATGAGGCACGTCGTGCACAAACTTATGAGCTTAGATGTTAACCTGAATGTGTGACTTGTCATGCTTCTGCAAACGTATACATTTATTCATGTACAAGAATGATCTTATGAGATTACCAGCTTATTATTACTTATCTTAGCACTGATTTTGGGCTATGTTTTGTATGTTTCAGTTTCACAAATTTCTTACACGTCATTAAACCTGTGGACGTCGAATCCAGTCTTCAGAGTCTTGATGTTAAGAAGAGTTTATCTGGCTGTTAGTGTGTGAAAGTTTACCGAAGGCAGCACAGTGAAACAACAGCTATCGAGCTAGCCAGCCAGTAGACGATGAGTGGGGAAGGATCAGCACGCGCTGTGGAGACAAAGGCGACTGAGGAATGTCGGCAGACAGACAGGTCAGCAGAGGGCGCTGCTAAGCCAGCAAATTCAGACGAACGCCTATCGCTGAGGACACGCTCCCACGCTTGGTGCTCTAGACGGTCCAGTGCGTCATCGACGGGGTCTGCAGCAGCCAGAGCAAGAGCAAGAGCCGAAGCAGCTAAAACACATCTGGTATATGCTGAAGAAGAAATGAATTTGAAGTTAGAAAAGGCTAGGTTGGAAGCATCTATGGAAGTACTTAAGCACAAGAAGGACGCTGCTGCAGCCATCGCAGAAGCAGTAGTACTGGAGGCTGCTGCAGATGCTGGTGAGTCTCACAGTAATGAGTCACACAGTTGTGAGCTGAACACAGACCCTGATCACTTGGTGGCCTCACAGCGCACAGAGCAATACGTGATTGATCAACTGGGAGAAAGAGGACCAGAGCTGCAGTTAGGTGGTAATGGTGACATGGCAACAAGGTCAGCGCCGCCACCGTCACCCCCACATCTCCAAGCTGATACCAAACCCTTTGTGCCACGACAAAACAACCCTGCTCCGCCTAACCTCTCCTCCCAGCAGCCTTGCAAGGACGTTGACAGAGGCGCCCATGATCCAGCCACCAGGTATTGTCGAGAGGCTTGTGCCCCACACGTCAGGATCAAGAATGAGCATGCCGTTCCGGTGCACCAGTTCACACCTGGACTTTATGATGGGCATCCGTCACGCTATCCTATGCCACCAAACTGTAACAGTGATAGCTCACACATGAATGACTTTGTAAAATATCTTGCCCGTCGTGAGCTAGTGGCTACAGGATTACTCCAGTTTAATGACAAACCGCAAACCTACAGAGCATGGAGGCGTTCCTTCCAAACAGCAACCAGTGGCTTAAACCTGACGCCAAGTGAGGAGCTGGATCTTCTGCTCAAATGGCTTGGGAAAGAGTCAGCAGAGCAAGTTGAACAGATAAGAGCAATACACATCCATCGACCAGAAGCAGGACTGGCCATGGCATGGGACAGGCTCGATCACACATACGGCTCTGCTGAAGCTATAGAAAATGCTCTGTTTAAACGCATCGACAGCTTTCCCAAGATAACTGGTCGAGACGGATCCAAGCTAATGAAACTGAGCGATTTACTAATGGAGCTTCACTCTGCTAAAGTGGAGGGTGACCTGCCTGGTCTCTCCTTCCTGGATACGTCGAGAGGCGTCAATCCTATAGTTCAAAAACTCCCGCCTCGTCTTCAGGAGAAGTGGATATCAGCTGGCGCATCCTACAAGCGGCAGAACCAGGTGCCTTACCCCCCATTTGCCGTTTTTGTTGATTTCGTCACCCAGCAGGTTCGCATGATGAGTGATCCCAGCTTCAACTTCATCACTCACTCAGACCTGGGTGCCAAGACTGAGAAAGCCCCTTGGAAGCCATCCAGACAGCAAGAGGTCTCTGTCGCCGTCCACAAGACAGAGGTGTCTCCCATAACTACGTCTAACACTGGTGACCCCCCAACAAAACTAGTTGACCTTGATAAGATATGTCTGTTACACAAAAAGCCTCATCCCCTGCGTAAGTGTCGGGCATTCAGACAAAAGCCCATCGAAGAGCGCAAAACACTGCTTAAAGAAAACAATGTGTGCTTCAAATGTTGTTCTTCTTCATCTCACATTGCAAGGAACTGCACGGTCAAAATCCAGTGTGCTGAGTGTCAAAGCGAAAAACATAACACAGCGCTTCACCCTGGACCCGCACCGTGGACCCAAGAGGCGGACCCCGCTCCTGAGCACGG
>JARJLU010018501.1:27334-38669 GCA_030272975.1 Sparidentex hasta | reverse complement strand
AAAAAAAAAAAGAAATAGAGGAAAATGCTAATTAACCTCCAGCACTCACATATACCATCCAAAGTAAAATATATACCCTTAACTGCCAAATAGCTGTGAACGTAATTTTCCAATTAACAGCACTTTCTGATTAAACCATCAGTCGTAACCATCTTTCCACTCTCCGAGGAACGAGAGAGGAGAATAACCATATTTCTATACAAGCCATCGTGAGTGGAAACATCTGTAGCCCTCTGTTGCGCTATTATCTCTTTCTAATCATATCTGTCTAGAGAATAAGTGAAAAAGAAATACAGGGTATGGCGGCAGGCAGGGAAGAGAGAGTGCAGAGGAGGTAAATAAAGACAGAGATGAGGTGATAATAACTATGATGGAAGGATGGAGAGCAGAGATAAATATAGCACATGAGGAGAAGAGAGCACTGATTAGACCTGGCTCGGGAGATGTCATTGTTAATTACCACCCCCTCACCCACCTGCACCACACACACACACACGCACACACATAGACCACAGACTCACAGGCTCAGAGTGCACAGGAATACAGACACCATAAAGAGTTGTAAGATCACACTCACATGGATAAAAAGCAGAAACATACAGGACAATAAACTGAAGATGCTGCTGTGGATGGCATTTCAACATCCGTAAGTGTGAAACCACTGAATGTTGTTCGAGGAAACGTTGGGGATATTTCCAGCTGTGTTTGTGGCAACAAAACCACGTAGACCAAAACACGAACGTTTGTTTGTTGCCGAAACTTGACTGGAACTAAAGCACAGCCTTGTAAATGTCATTCTGGCACTTGGGTTGATCATATCAGAGTGGAGGTATTCTGTGTCTTATTTATAATGTTTATATCGTTTCTACTGCCTTTTCACTTATATTTTCCACTTATGTATTTTAACTGATGCTCTCTATCTTTGCTATCATTGCTGTAACAAATTTCCCCATTGTGGGATTTATAAAGGATTATCTTAGCACATCTAATTGTATCTTACCTATTAAAGTCTTCCTAAAATCAGTCAGTCTCTCATCAATCTGAACGTGCGAGCTCATCGATGTAGCAAGGGTGCTGATGAAAAAGGCTGAGCTTTTGATGCGAGTGCAATATGACGTCATGAATCATAGAATCATAGATGCACATCCCTGGTAGAAACTATGCTTAGACTACTACATTTGCAGTTGGAGGAAGCCTGAAATCAGCCATGATTTCATGAGCATGTTCATAAGCAACACAAAAAAGAAAAAAAGGACAGGGAACATAACAAAAAACAAATATCCTGCTTGCTTTCCTCCATCTTTCCTCTCCAACCACTTCACCTCACCATACAATTCAGAGGCTGTTAGCCACATTAGCTAGCCCTGCTTGGGCACTCAAACAGCCATAAGAAACCCAACAGAGTCTCAGGCCTTTCTCAAGCTGTGAATGAAATAGCTTTGCAATTTGTCCTGGCACAAAACAGCATTTTGATCTTAATGAATGGCAAATGGCTACTATTAGAAGGGAGAGGGATTATTGGGAGGGGGTGGTTTATGGCTTGTGTGTGTGTGTGTGTGTGTGTGTGTGTGTGTGTGAGTGAGTGAGAGAGAGAGAGTGAGAAAGAGAGTGAAAGAGAGAGAGTGTGTGTTTGTTTGGCATCTCAGAGGGGTCTGCTCTGATCCTTCATTTAAAGGCTCACTGCAGGACCTCTTCATGGGAACCTCAAAGAGATGGGCCATGTTTAGAAGTCATTTTAATAAATCTACACACACACACACACACACACACACACACACACACACACACACAGTGCTGCACAGAGTGATTGCTGGGGCGACTTTTAAACGTACATGTGTCTATGTTTCCCTCTGTATATGACATCAGCCAAAACTGAACACCAAACACAAGTACCCCTGGCAGGTGGCAACTTGCCCATCACTGTGGGCCTATGAGTGTAACTGCCACGCCGTGTGTGTGTGTGTGTGTGTGTGTGTGTATGTCTCTACCTATAGCTGTGTGTGTGTACTAATGACCAGCATGTGCTAATTACCGTCTCTATAGGTAGAATACATTTGCTGTGCACTCTGCTGTTCCTCCCAACCAATCACAGAGTAGTATTGATGCCTTCCTTAATTGCATTAAATGGTGCTTGGTGACTGGCTGCAACTGGAGAGGCAAACAAAACACACACTCTCTGACAGCTGGCCAACCCGCTAATGCACCTCGTGTGTGCGATAGCATCTCTAGCACTAGTCCTTGTCCTACTACGACCAGTGGCCATTCGACCAATGGACTAAGGGCCTTCATTCGCCCTCCACCCCAAATGCTTATTTAAGTAAGTGCAGTCACGTTACATATGTAAGGTAACTTACAAAGAACTAAACCATGACACACACAGGACTCGAACCTCAGTGAAAGCAAGAGTCCGTTGTATCACCTATTCAAACACCCTGACCACTCGCCCTGATTTGTATTATACCTGTTCTTCACACAACTGCCCTTGAGGGGCGCTTCAAGAGGTGATGATGGGTAACGACAGGCTGCTGGATTCGACTGGCTGCCAGTAATACTGGGTGCTCTGCGCTGTAGCAGGCAGCCTACTTGTGCAGTAAAAATCCATAAAGCTGATCATAGGTGTACAGGATGACGCTGTATCAGGGTTTCCTGTTCCTGTCTTATAAATATTGTTTTATGGAGTAAGAGATCTGCCCAATTGCCTCACTCCAGCGTTTACAGCGATGTGTTACTGAGTTACAGTTGCTTGAATGCACCACACATACAGTCTTACGCTACAGACGGACACAAACTCTGAAGCTTGGCGTCTACGTTCAAATGAAAATGCGCATTGTGTAAATCTATTTCTTCAAACATTTTCTGTTTCTGCATTCAGAACTTGCAGGAGCAGTTCTGAGTAAACGCAGTAATTGCGTGTCTTTGCAGCGCCTTAATGGCTCACTGTAACCGCAGTCAATTTGATTTTTGTGTTTAATTTCACCATTCAATGCGCCTCCCGTATTTAGCATAAATGCTCTTTTGTGGCTGCAGACGAGCAAAGCATCTCATGCAGAAATTATGCATTTTTACACATTATCCTGTTTGTGTGAAAAATGTCCTTAAATGGTCGTCTTAAAACAGAGATAAAAATAAAACAAACAAGCAGAAGAGTCAAATTTGAAGATGCACAGCGTGGCGTTCACATTGTCTATCATCCAACCCCGGGACGTTTTTCTGCCACATCAAAAGGCTCGCTTCGAGCGCAGATTTAGACATATGTCTCATCACTTTCTTCTTCTTTTTTTTTTTTTTAGAATGAAATAAGCATTGATGAAAGGCGGCCATTTTGTTATTTACATTGGAATGTGTTCTTCTTTTGAGGCGCCTTCTAAACTCGGCCATGGCTGGAAGTAGCGCTCGTATTTGTTATCGCGCGCTCTCTCTCTCTCTTTTTTTCTCTTTCTCTCACCCTCCCACCCTTTGTGGGTCCTCCGTCTCCCTTGTCATCTTCCCATAAAGGGAGTGTGTCACTTCTGTTTGATGTGCGGAGAATGCATAAAGCAATCTGTAACATCTACATGAGGGTCTACTAATGTGCGTATGCCAATGAACAATAAAATACGGGCACCTATATGAATTACACTCCTGACAAACACAAGCCGTGCATACGTAAATATATATTGTGCATTATGAACCACACATCTGTGCATAAACAACACACATTCAAGAAAAAAAGAAAGAAAAAAAAATGCTGACTGGGTATTAAGTCCTTCTGCCTCCCCGGTGTCTGCACACACTCCCCTTCTGGATGTGAGCTCACAGCACAACCTGGGAGAAGACTTTGAAATTGCAAATAAACAGTACTGGAATATTCCTAAATAAATGTAAAGATCCTCCTAATTTCTTGGGTCATCATACTCCTAAAACTCTAAATCCTGGGTCATGTTTCAGAGAACAAGCTGAAAGTCAAGATTATAAGAAACATATTCACTTGGCAGCCATTTCTCTCTGATATCACTCTGAAGTTGAGAAGCTAAAATGTCGTACTGTTGTTCAGTGCTATAAAAAACATGGCATCAGACGACTATCATTAATGTGTTAGTGGCATTAAATTCAGGTTATGCATATATTTACAGAAAAATCATCAAGTTTATGAGGTAAAACATTATTTTTTTTTGTACTGTTTTCTTTTGAGTATATGCCAAAAGGTGTTAGAAACTGATTCCCAACCTTTTTGTTGCCGTACCAGGCCCACTCCACGTTAAACACTAAGAGTCCCAGATAGGACCCCGGATTCCCAAGGGGCCCTATGTTATGCCGGTATTTTACAGCTATGTTACATGCATGTCTTCAGGGTTTAGCATCCTGAAATATTTAAAAGGTAAATGGACTGTGTTTATAAAGCGCGTTTCTACCTTAATGGACCCAAAGCTTTACAGCGTGGCCCTACATGATTCCATTTACACACATGCTTCACGGTGTTGGTATAGCTGCCATGTCAGGTGCTGACCAGCCAATTACAAGAGGCACCTTTAACGTTGTGAAACAGTCACCATTCGGTTAGGTTTAGGTACCACAGCTCTGTGGTTAGATTATGGAAATGATCGTTTTTTTGGGTTCAAGTATGTGATTTAGGTAGGCTCAGTCACGTGACCTTGCTTCCCGTCTTGGACTTTTCTTGCTCTTTCTGCTACTGCACAGGAGGGGCGCCTCAAAAAATGATTGGATTTCCCCTTGAATCAAATTAACGTACATCTCTCACACGTAAATTATAATAATACAACAAATTGCTTTTGCAAAAAATCAACACTTTTGTCAAACCTAAATAAAATTTACCAGACAAGCCCTTTAACCATTCATCAGATATATAAAATGCTGGGCCGGTCTACTTTTGCGCTGTCTAGAAGTTCCTCTGGATGACAGTTCCTACATTCGGAAGATTGTTTACTTAAAATGCATATGCAGATATTTTCGGGTCACAAACCAAAAAGCAATTACTGGGGCCTCTCTTCTTATGTGCACTCGCAGAAGAAGCTGACTGGATTGATAAATCTTTGAACTGAGCACCACAACAAAGCTCCAGCCGCAGTGCGTCTTTTAACAAAAAAAAAAAAAAAAACCCAATGTGGTACGACAAATCCTGAGGACGCAAATGCAATTTGGTGCCATCTGCTGTTCGAAGGAAACAATGGCACGTCCACGTTGTACATTCAGCAAGAGAAATATCAAATTAGTAGCAGTATTTGGGATTTCTGATGTATTTAGCATGCACGTTTGAGTTCCCTGTCATAATGTCACAGGACACGTGAGCAAAAAAACTCCTAGCATTAGCATTGGCTAATGGCCAGAAGTATCACATGTTAGCAGTTGCTCTTATTTCTTATTGTAGAAATGCCAGAGGGAGGCTGGTGGTTCAGTGTGCTCTATTTTTTTTTTTCCATCACGGAATAAGCCTGGCTTCATATTATAGCAGGTAACCACTGTACAGAATCTTTTCCTGACTGGCCATCGGACTCTCCCCCTCCACCAATCCCTGCTTCACACAGACAGGGCAGTGGTGTAGATGGCGTTGGTGGGGTGATTGGGGGAAATCAGAGGCTATGGCTCGGAGATCCGAGGGGAAATTAGCCAGCACTTAGCTGCACACATGCACACCAGGCCCAGCTGGGAGACAGAGCCTCAGATCCAAGCATGGACGACATGAAAGAGGCACCAGCGCTGTTGCCAAAGGGAGGAGAGTCTCCCTCTCTCTCTCCAGTTCTCTGTCTTTCCCTCTCGGCCTCTTAATCTTCCATGCATTTGCGCCCTGTCCTCATCTTTCATTCTCTCTTCCTCCCCTCGCCTTCCCTCTATCTCTTTTTCTCGCTCCTCTCTAAGGAGGTTTTCAAGAATGCATGTGTGTGTCCGCGAAAAAAGTGCTCGTCCTATTTGTGCGTGTTTGTCAGATGTGCCCTGCGTGTGCTCTCTTGTTGTTCCTTTGCCTGACAAAATGTCCAGCAAACGTCAAATGCAGGGTGGAAGGAGAGATGCTTGGATGGGAGGGCGAGGAAGAAAAAAAATATGCTACATGGTGAACAGGCTCTTCAAAGGGTCCACATCGCAGCCCTTTGACTAACATCCTGGGGACATAGCTTTATTCTCTCACAAGCAAACAGACACACACACACACACACGCACTCATAGGTCTCCTATGAGTCAGGGGTCATAGCATTTACACGGCACTTGGTGGCATCAAAACAGTCCCACAGCCAGGGGGAAAAAAGTACAGGGAAGGCTGAGACAGGCATGTGATAAGAAAAAAAGGGTTGGATTTTAATGGCTAATAATTTGCTTTGATGCTAATAACTTAAAACTAAGCATATACTATAATATTGTGTCACATTCAATGATATACAGTTTTTGACTATTTTAAAACATTCCTTGCCTTTAAAACATTTCCTGCTTCATCATGGTGAAAAAGCACATGTAACTGCATTTAGAGCGGAGAGTGTAAACCATTAGAGGAAGACCAAGAAAACATGGCCATGCATCGTTTAGTAGAATCCTCCGGAAAAGTAAGAACCACTTACTGGAATAGATATATGAATGTGCAATAAATATGTAATCAGACAAAGTCCACCATGTACTCATAGCTATCAGTGGTGGACTACTGGTCATTTTAATTAAGCATGTACTTAATCAAGGGCCCTAAAAGTCCCGGTCCTTGGTACACAGGATGTCAGCTGCTCGTGGTAATTTAAGTTTGTACATTTTTTTTAGGAAACTTGCATCACTAAATATCAACTCAACTAAGTGTTATTTTGCAGAAACTGCTTTAAATAACTTTACTATTTTAGGCTCCGTTGTACTCACGGGGTGCATATTCCTGAATAAAGTTGTGTGTGATCAAAGTACCATCGGCTGTGTGTCTAGCACGCTCATGAGGGGCGCACATTATTACACACAGGCAGATACCTGACCGGTTTCATGCAGTTTTAATGATTGACAGTTGTTAACTCACTAAGAAAATGTAGCTTAAAATCCCAGCAAAACGATGAGCAAATAAATATGGATGTAGACAGCGCGGGGTTTAAATTATTCCAAAGTGATTCTGGAGGAAAAGGCACACTGCAAGGCAACACGTTTTTCCACACGTGGTTTGGTGAAGGAAACATAGCTTTATTAACAATTAAACTTTGTCAAAAGCCAGAAACTTTAAAAACCTAGAACTCTCACTGGACTTTCATGTTTCCAACGGTCCTTGAACTAATCATGTACGACGAACACTTGTACGTGTTCGAGAATTGTATGCATCGTAAAAAAAAGAAACAGACATTTCAAGTGGGCTCATCATACTTCTAGCCCAGTTTTATGATTGTTAAACGGTTGTATCCATCACCAAGTTGCATACATAGCCAGTATGTGGGCCTGCACCTCTCTGTTTACTCTTTCTGTCTCATTGTTTGTGTGTCTGTCTCTCCCCTCGATTCTCTCCTCACCCCTCCTTTCCTCTCACTTTCTCTCCCTCCCTCCTCGGCTCCCCCTCTCTTCCCCTCCCCTCCCCTCCCTCTCTCTGCGTGCCCACGGCCCAGCAGTAATTCTGTGTTTATCAACTCTTTATTATGGCCCCTCGCATCATCATTTACAATGGTAGCATCTGCTCATTGCCTAGCCCGAGCATGGGGCAAATTGCTTTTATAGGGGAAAAAAAAAAAAAACAGCCAGTGAAGAGACACACACACACACACACATGCGTGCGCGCACACACACACACACAGCAGCGACTGTGCACAAATCAAGACACCAAGCCCCGGCCTATTTACAGCGGCTGTTAACTTCCCTGGCAGAATCACACTCAAACACACAAACACTTCACTTCTTCTAACAGGATCAAATGATTAGCTGGCCACCATCGGCGAATCAAAATGAGTCCCAAATCCAATGAGGGAGCTGTTTTGATTTTCCTCTCATTCTTTTTTATTTATTATTTTTTTTACATCTACCTGACGCCGCAGTGTGAAAAACAAATCTCACATCTGGCCCCAGCGCTCTAATTTCTGCATTTGGCGTGGTCTAATTTAGCCGCTGTAGCGATGCGGGGAAACAGTGGGTAAGCAGAAAATGGCAAGACATCCTGTCTTTGTTGCTCGCATTTAACACATTAGCATTCCCTAAATGATGGGGATGAGGAGACGGCGAGGTGAACGCGTGGAGGAACCCGGTTGTGGGAAAAGGAGAAATTAACGCAGCGCTTGTTAAGAGCCATCCTTCCAATTATGAAGAGCTCCTAATCCCGGTCCTGTAGGGATGTGGAATGAGAGGGCAGCTTTGGCGGTTTTGGTTTTTTCGTGCAGATGTTTGTGTGTAATTGGCGCCACAACAGAAAGTGAAACTGGATTGGAAAGAAATAAGATGCAGACATACTAGTTAATGAAAGCCATTCCAAGAAAACACTGTAATTTAAGGAATGTGAACAGCTGCGATTTGAGGTTGTGAGCTTGAGCGCGGAGATGCACTCTTTGGTTATTTTATTTTTTTTAAGTAATCGCGATTGCTCGGAATGATTCCTGTAAACAAATTAGATTAACTAACTATTGGTAGCCGGTGGTGTTGGCATTTGTCAATTAAGCAGGTTAAGTCTGGATTGGTCGCGACCTGTTTTTGTCTTGATGATTTCTCCTCAACTGTTTCTCTCCAAAGTGTCACCTTCACACAAAAACAAGTTTCTCGCTACCAGACACATAATCACTCCTGAAGAAAAGTGTATTTTTTGGATCTTTTCTTAGCAGCGAATGCAAAATCTATACGTAACCTACATGTAAAAAGACAGGTCGTGTAATAAAAAGCCGCAATTACAGAAACGTAATCCAGTTTCTTCTCTACTGCTGGTCTCCTAATATAACATGAATGTAATGTCGTGTAATCGTATTATGAGCATTAAATCGATGTGTAATATAAAAGTAATTTAATCACAGACATGTAATCAAACTGTAATACGGCAGCAAGATTGATCTAAATAAACAATAGTGCTAAAACCTCCAGTATCAGGAGCGCTACTTGTACTGTACTATTAACGCCAACATTTCTCTACTGTTTTTATCCACATCAAAAACAAACATTAACTGTACAAAATGTAATACTTGTTTTATAGACTTTACAAGCCTTTGTGTGTGTGTGTGTGTGTGTTTGTGTGTGTGTATGTGAGTGTATTTGCAGTAGTAGAAGCCGGACCTGTCAAAACGGATTGACGTGCTCGTTGCTGTCACTCAACGTGACACACTGACATTCTTCTTTGCTGGTGTTTATGAGCATATGTTCGTGTGTGTGTGTGTGTGTGTGTGTGTGTGTGTGTACTGATGTTGGGGTGGGGTGGAGGTGGTGAGAGGTGGTGGTGGTGGTGGTGGTGGGAGGGGCGGCTAAAAGATCTTTGACATTCATGGTTGCACACACACATGCCCGGCGGCTATGTCGCGATGCTGAACGATGCCATCACCCATCACGGTCTTTAGTACACACGCCAACTCTCTCTTTCTCTCTCTCTCTCTCACACACACACACACACACACACACACACACACACACACACACACACACACACACACACACACACTCTCTCTCTCTCTCTGGTCACCTCTATGCCAGGAGGCAGAGGGATAATGATTTAGCGCGCGGTGATCAGATACAGTAAAAGGCTGTAGGTTTAAACGTACCTTCCGAACAAAGTGACATGTATACTCCGGTCTCTTATTCCGGGACATGACACGTCACCAGACCTCGGTCCAAATATAGTGCCCAAATAAAGCTGCACAAGATTTATACTGCAACAATAAACTGCTGTGACCTCTTCAAATGATATACATCCGTTTTATCTTCAAGCCTCTCTGTATCATATTCATAAAAGCAATGATTGAAGAGTCTATGTTTTCATACAGAGGCTCACCTTTACGGCAGGAGGCTCCATGTTGTGGATATTAGGTTTGGGAGTCCCCCCTGTTGTAAGAAGCGGCTCCACCGGGACTCAGCTCAATCTCTGCATGCCTCTATAAACTGAGAGAGGGAAGAAATGTTTTATAGTTATATACACAAGAAAAAAAGGTACATGTTAAGTTACTGCATGTCATCCTACAGGTTTTTTTTTTTTTTTTTTCCCAAAGATAATTTTTTGAGCTTGTAACCTTTTTTTTTAGATAGACCAGCTTGGTGGGGCAGCAAATCTTTGGCCGAGGACCCAGCCGCTACATACTGGGGTGGAGGCTCCACCAGGTGACCTATGTGGGCTGAACAGTTAGAAGTTGGAATTAAATAAAGGTTAACAAATACCAGAATGGACGGTTTAACATGATTTTCTTTTTTTTTTTGAAGATACTAGGAAGTTATACACCATTTTTAGAAGTACATTTCACTTCAGCTGAGTGAACAAAAAAGTCTTCTAAATGACCCTAGATTTTTCCTAACAGCCAGTACTTGAAAGGTCAAAGGTCACATCGTCTTAATAGCATTTAGTACGCATAGTGCTGTGATCTTAGAATGATGCTGAATGATAGAAATAACCCAGGGAAAAAAGGACAAAATTCATTTTGGTGTGTGTGTGTGTGTGTGTGTGTGTGTGTGTGTGTGTTATCAGTGATACGGTGCCAGTCATTGTCAGGTTCGGGGGGTTGTATCTGCAAGGCTTTGAAAGCCCTCCAGGTCCCATCATACTACTCTCCAATACACACATGCACACACACACACACACGCACATACTGAACACAGACACACAAAAAGGTAGAAAAGTTCAATCCACACACTATCAAACACTGAAACGCAGACCTTGTTTAGGAGAGAATCCTCTGTGTGTGTGTGTGTGTGTGTGTGTGTGTGTGTGTGTGTGTGTGTGTGTGTGTGTGTGTGTGTTATCAGTGATACGGTGCCAGTCATTGTCAGGTTCGGGGGGTTGTATCTGCAAGGCTTTGAAAGCCCTCCAGGTCCCATCATACTACTCTCCAATACACACATGCACACACACACACACACGCACATACTGAACACAGACACACAAAAAGGTAGAAAAGTTCAATCCACACACTATCAAACACTGAAACGCAGACCTTGTTTAGGAGAGAATCCTCTGTGTGTGTGTGTGTGTGTGTGTGTGTGTGTGTGTGTGTGTGTGTGTGTGTGTGTGTGTGGTGTGATCCAGTGTGGTTGTAAAGCTGACAGTGTTTCCCTTGTGGGGTGCAGACAACAAACAAGGTCCCTGGTGGTTTTTTTTGCAAGGAGAGAGGGTTCAACACACACATACACACACACACGCTCAAAGAGACACACACCCTTAGATGTCGTAGCTGCTTCATGCCAGCCACGGCCATCTGGTTTATGTAACCAACTCTGGAGCTGT
>JARJLU010018501.1:0-27314 GCA_030272975.1 Sparidentex hasta | reverse complement strand
AACACTGAAACGCAGAATTCTCTGTGTGTGTGTGTGTGTGTGTGTGTGTGTGTGTGTGTGTGTGTGTGTGTGTGTGTGTGTGTGTGTGTGTGTGTGTGTGTGTGTGTGGTGTGATCCAGTGTGGTTGTAAAGCTGACAGTGTTTCCCTTGTGGGGTGCAGACAACAAACAAGGTCCCTGGTGGTTTTTTTTGCAAGGAGAGAGGGTTCAACACACACATACACACACACACACACACACACACACACACGCTCAAAGAGACACACACCCTTAGATGTCGTAGCTGCTTCATGCCAGCCACGGCCATCTGGTTTATGTAACCAACTCTGGAGCTGTATGTTTGACCTGTCTGTATTTGTGCGTGTGTTTTCATGTGTGTGCGCTGCAGCGTACTAGGGAGAGGGGTGAAGGATTTCAGTGTACGTTTGACCTCGAGATTCTTTATTACGCTGCCAAAACCACACTGCACCCTCCAGGGAGTGTCCTCGTATGTCTTCATCTCAGACAGAAGGAGGAGGGAGGAAGAGGAGAAAGGAGTAGGGAAACCAAAATGGCTGAGGAGGGAAGAAGTCACACACGCACAACCAAACACACGCACACACACACACACACACACACACACACACACACACACACACACACACACACACACACACACACATACACACACACACACACAAACACACACACACACACACACACACACACACACAAACACACACACATATATTCAGGGGAAAGAGAATTAATAACCAGAGAGGATGAGGCTCCTTAGTGACCGGGCTGGGCTCAGGGTGAACCATAAACCATCCCTGTGTTTTATTGAAATGCCAGCGTCCTCCCATTAAATCTCACAAACACCAGCTAAACTTCGCGCCAGTCACAACTGCACATGTGTGCGCGTGTGTGCGCAGCCCATAAAGGTAAACTTGACAGCGTTGAGAGAGCAGCGAGCGTTCCGACAAAGACTTTCAATCACCACTCAGCAGTGAGTGTATGAGAGTGTCTATGTGCAACCACCAAAGGTAAATTTGAACGTCGAGAGGGCCTTTTGAACATTTTGATGGTATTTTAAGAGCGCGACTGTTGTTGTTTTTTTTTTGTTTTTTTTCAAAGACTAATATGTTTGAGAGAATGGCAGGAATGATGACAGTGGGCTTCAAAGTGCTTGCAAGCCTGATTCAGATTCAAGCGTTGAGATGTTTTGTGTCTAAATGTGGCTAAACTTTCCCTGAAAAACTCCCAAGAAGTGAAGCCATCGATTCCCATACAGTCCAAAAACCGTTCCTGCCATATGTTATAAATGACGTCCGTTACAGCTGTCAGCATTTCCTTCACAACAGTGTGGTCAAAATGTGGTGCAAAATGCAGCGAGCTGAATAAATGAGTGGAGAAACATAACAAAAGTGGATGCTTTCATGTCAGCCGCATGGGGTCACCGAGTGGTTTGGGTGGTATGGAAATGATGTGAATCATATGCTATGACCGTCACTGTCACCGCATCTGGAGACAACTGAAGACGCAAGAGAGATTTTGGAGGGAAAACTAAAGCAGCTGTGTCCGCCGCTTGGAATGGTGTTCACCCTGATCAATGACAAGAACACACATTCAGAAGATGATGGTGGCCCTGGAAGAAATGCTTGAGGTTGGTTTCAGCCACTCCAGAGACATGATTCTAGATGGTAATGTCGCTTAGTTGGTCAGTCCAACACATTTATGCTCCCCAAAGGATGAATCCTACAGACTTTGTTGATCCGGTATTCTCTTTGCTGTATCTATCTTTGGGTGCAGAGAGGGGCTGTCATTAGCAAGTTCCCTCAGGCCCTACTAGGTGACCATCAGGAGCGTGACCTTCTACAGGGGCTCAGGTCAAAGACTTGGTGTCCTCTGACTGAACATGGTTGGAGACCAGACTTACACCTGTAAACTTATAAACTGCACGTAAAGCTGGAATATTTTAACATCTTACTGTTGTTCATTTGAACCTAACCAGAGGTGATACTCCAAAGAAAAACCAAGATGGTTGTGAGCTCATCTTAGTTTGCTAAAAGAGAAAACATGAAATTAGATTGTGTACAATTATATTTTTCTGTTTGAGAGGGAAAACCAGATTTTTAGAGTTATTTGTGCATGGGTCTAGGCATGGCCGCTGCAGCATGGAGAGATGGTGAAATTTATATCACACGGACCCTTGCAGCCATGTAAAATGCATTAAGTATGTAAGTGGCTTTTAGCAGTGCTCAAGTACAATGCAACGCACAAGTACAGTTTGTAGAGCCACAAGCGTGGTTGTACTGCAGACTCTTGCCCTGACACTTGTGTTATTTGTTGCCCATGTGTGCAGTATAATGGCGGACAAAATGTTGGAATATCATTCCAAAAGGAAAAAACTTGGGATCCGTACATGACGCCAAAGTCATTCTGAGTGTTGGATGGCAATAACACCAGGCCAACGTCAGAGAATCTGATCCTCTATGCATGCAAATTATAACCAACAGCAATATCTTTTGTGACCGAAAACTGTATCTTCGGTGTTATTCTTCGTGAAATGTTCTGAAATAATGGACAATGTGACTTCAGCAATACAACTTTTGCAGTCTGAGGGAGAGCCTTTGTGCTCCCAACGTCACACAGGAAAATGAAAGACCTTCAGACGAAGGCTTTTTGGTGGATGGATCCCTGCCAGTTATTTTGTAATCCAGCATCCATCTCACTGGGTACTGGGATGTGTGTGTCTACCTTGTTATCCTTTTAGCAACACAGCTACGCAGCTACGACCGCATTCCCTCGTCAATGTTCTCCGCATTTTTGAGACAATCTGTCTCTCTTGCATTGTCCCCCTTTGGATCCGCCTCCGAACCTTTCTCGGTATGATTCCTCATATTTTCGAGAAGGTCAGACCTGTCCTGTGCGTTGACCAACTCTTTTCCGTGTGTTATATTATCCGTCGGAAAAACAAAGCTTGACATTCCTCCGTTCCTGCTGAAGAATCTTGACCTAGATGCTATGAAACTTTGTCTCAGGAGTTAATCACAAATTTGGCCCCCTTGCATGGCAGTGAAAACGGGGATATATCCATCCAGGCATTAGCATTAGAAAGGACGAAACGGTGGAGATGAGAGGAGAGGAGAGGAGAGATTGTTTGGCTGCCATCTTAGTGGAGTGTGCCTAGCCAAGCCCGGCCAGGAGAAAATATAAACCCCCGAGAATAAGGCTTATTTTGACTGGTGGCCAGTTAGGGGATAAGACGCTGCAAGGGAGGTGCGTGTGTGTGTGTGTGTGTGTGTGTGTGTGTGTGTGTGTGTGTGTGTGTGCGTCTCTGTGTGAATCATTGAGCAATGCATGCTATAAAAGTAGCCAGCCGGTTTATGTCTGCCCGTCTCAGGTGTATATGTGTGTCCAAATCTGCATCTAAAGCCTTCTCCTCCTCCTCCATTTCCATAAGGATAAATGTCATTAGCAAGGCAGCTAGTGGCAAGACGCTGCTTTTACTCAGCACCAGTGTGAGGGGTGACTTTGTCCCTGAGAGATAGAGTGAGAGAGGTCTGATACATGGACCAGACACAAATCCTCTTAGCCAAAAGAAAAAAAAAAAAAAAAGGCTTTTGGGTGGCGGCTTAAATCGGCCATTGTGGCTCTACTTTAAGACTTCCTCTGATGCCTTGCTGCCTGCTGCTAATGTAAATAAATGAGCCTCAGAAGGAAACTGAGGAGGACGCGAAGGGCAGGAGGTATTCGTATGTACACACACACGCGCGCGCACACACAGCTGGCCTGACCGGTTTAGCACCTTTCAGTGTGGGTGGGTGTCCCTTGTGTATCTCGGTGAGGAAAGACACATTAGGAAAATCCTCTGAAGGGAAGACGTTTTTTGATGGAAAAAAAACCTCTTTTCTGATAAAGTTCAGTATTTACACTCGGGGCTGGAAAACATTAATTATGTGAATTTCCAAATCGGTTGTGGCGTGTGTGGTTCAAAATGCCACAGACACTTCAATGAGAGCCAAATCTCGGTGCTCTTTTGCAGTGAGCCCATGCCATAGTGACCTCACCCAATCAACAGAACGAAGGCTGGCCATGTATTAAAACCACTGATATGCTGAAAGTCTACATTTATTTTAGTCATAACTTTATGTTTTATGTTATGTTCTGTTTCCAATTTCATTTTGTCACATCGTAGTGCTTACAGTCAGTTAGGTTAAGGCACAAATGACACTCGGTCAGGGTTAGGACAAGAACATGTGTCCTTAAAAACAACTACATTTGTCATTTGTAGGTAATGTTGTGCTTTAAACACACAGTACAGTATGTGATTTCTGCCACTAGGGGTTTCAGAACGACAAAACAAATGATCTAAGTAGTGTGGGATCATGGGAGTTGTTGTTCTCTATTAAAAAAACACTATCTGATATGAGTTGGGTCAAAATGTTAATGGCTTATTATAACTTTCATGGACACCAAAAGTTGAATGCACCTTACAAGTGAAGCAAGATTTTAGTTTTTATCTTGTTTCTCACATTGATGTAACACTAAGAAACACATACTGCAAGCAAAAGTTAAACCGGGTTCTAAAGACGTAGCTCACCCACCAGTCATTTTATCCATAATAGATACTGATGAAGCAAAGTTTTCGTTAAGGCTCTGGTCATTTGGCTTGAGTTTGTATCATCCATTATCTTTCCCTGAACACCACATACAGTATTGTACGTGATCGCGATGTTTACATGCATACATGCCTGTATGTTTGGCAGCACTGTCCTTTGTGGTGACCCAATTACATATGCCTTTAATAAGATTACTCTGCACTTCCTTGAGTGCAACCTTTACATAAACAGCCCAATCACAGCCGCAGTCTGCGTAAGCGTAGCTGGAGGGCCCGCATCAGCGGACACGCAGACAGAGACCATCATGTACTGTAATCATACCATTGTACCATATTCATATTACAGGCACACACACTGATCCGCGATGATCAACCACATGCCGCAGACAGGGAGGGAGGGATCAATGAGCTTAATAGAAAGTGACATAAAACAATACCAGATGGCCAATCAGCATTCAGAGAGGTTGGACGTTACCGTGGGAACCCTGCAGGACAGTGCTGTCGTAATTTTGCTTTATTTAAACTCCTTCTTACTGGCTGAGTCGTTTAAGCCAAAAACACTTCAAAAACAAAGACGTCTTTGTGAGCAAAATGCAATTTGAATAATGCTAGCTGTCCGTGCCATCCTTTCTTTGTCTTACACACATCCAAGAGGTAATACTAGCATGAAACTTCACACTTCACTCTGTAGCTAGTCATTTCACAAAACTCAAGCCCAGTTTTTCCCTTTAGCTAACATCATTGTTTGATAAAGAATGTGTGATGTGGTTGAAAGCTCTGGAAACAGCCAATAGTGGCAGGTTGAGTTTAGATTTAGTTTATGTTAACTTTAAAGGTCAATAATACACTTTAAAGTACTTCCTGTATGTAGTATTAGTAAGCTAGTGGACCTTGAGTTGAGAAACTGGTTTGAGCAACTCACTAACTATCTAGCACATGTCACACCTTACAGTGCATGAAGGTAGCATTCACCTGTCAATCAGTCATTCAAAGTGAATGCTGTTTACACACAAAAACAGTAGTCTAAAATAAGCAGTCACATAGACTTTGGGGTGAAAGCTTCATTGATGTTAAACCACTGGATGGATGAGAAGAGATCTAGCCGGTGAATTTGCTAGTTTATAATTGTCAGCCAGCTTGATTTCTTGCAATCAAATGAAAATCACATTCAGGAAACATCTGACACGTGTTAAATTGAAAAATCTGAATTCTTTCCAGCCAAGGAACACATGGGGAGAGAACCAATTTAGACGGACCACGATGCTTTCACGGAGATGAATTAAACAAAAAAAAAAAACATTCCCATTTCAGCCCCAAGTTTAAGTTTCGGCCTAAGCACAGTTTATTAAATTAAACTAAATGTATTCTCTATGATATATACCCATATCGATACATATACATCCGTATTTCTGCAACTCTCTTGAATGCGTACAGACACAGAACCAACAGAGTACCTCTGGCAGCTGCAGGGGACAGTGCAGTTCAACAGCTCAAGCAGGACACGACTACAGAGTGAGCGGAAGGGCAGAATTCGATGGTAGCCCTACAAACACTGGGGGGCAGCCGGTATCGCTAGAGTAACCCACAACTTCTGCTCTTTGCTAGTTACAATAATGTGTTTCTAATGACAGGAAGGTGTGGATCTAACAAGGACACAGAAGACACTCTCAGAACCATGTATGACTCACACTTCCATTTCCTTGTTGCATTAAACAGTTATGAGGATAAAAGCTGCTTTGTTTGGCTGCTATTGAAGAATTAGTCATTTGGCGGAAAGGTACAAGTTTTATGATGATTTAATTGTTACTATTAGTAAATGCAGGAGTTGTTGAACCCTTGCCTCCCTCTCTCAGCGTTCTACAAAAGCAATGAGCCACTTGATGCTCAGCTTTTACAGCGACGCGACGAGCTTCTCTTCCTCCATCCACTGCAGCGCCGTCTCATGGCCTCGACGCAGAAACACTTTACGTGAAACGGTGGAGGAAAAACTGTGCATTATTGGCTGCGAGACAGGTTTGAGTTTGTGGCGTTGCAGTCTTGACTCGTCAGCTCGGTGAAATATCCCACCCGATCAGCCAAAGTTTTCTGGGGGGGGTAAGTATGTTTTCTAAATGCTTGCAAGAAGATCCCCCTCTTCAACTGTCACCGTTGTCAGCGTTACATTTGCTTTCGGCAAATTCGCTTTTGTTCCCGTCATGCACCGGCGGCAAATCACTGGAAATGAGTGGGGGATTCATTGCCCTTTTAGAAATTCTGACAAACAACTACTCAACCTTACAGGGGAGGCTTGCTACGGCCTGTTGAGTAAAGCAACTTCATCGCTATTATAATGTGCGTGCCATTCATTTTTTCGGAGCCGAGTGTGTTTGCTTGCTGCCATCTTTCTCTCTGTCAGTCGCTCTCTCTCAGCCCCCTCATGTCAGCGAGGTTCACATCATCCTCGTTAAGCGTTTGTCTCCAGTCTAACTCACAGATGATTATTCATTTAGCCGCTTTAGACAGCTCCCGTCAGCCACAAGGACTCCGCTCATCCACCAAGGGACAAATCAACACTCATTTTTTTTTCCTCCTCCTCCTCCTCCTCCTCCTCCTCAGTTCTTTCTCCACTTTCCGTCTCTCTCCTGGGCTATTACATTGAGTGTTATGTTTACTATAACCCGCATGCTTGTTAATTATAAATCACCGGGTCCTCTTACGTTCTATTAATTGGTACCTCCTCTCTTGGTCTACGCAGTAGCACCGGAAAATAAATTCAGGTACGGCTTCATTAAGTGGCACTCTCACAACAGATCTTGACACGCTTACGGAGACAATAAAACACAGGAGTCAGGGGGAGGACGGCAAGAAAAACGAAAGTCGGGACTGAAATTAATTTAAATAAAAATCATTTTAAGGCTTCGTTAATCCACATCTCTAATTATCATGTATAGGGATAAATTATTTGACAGACATTATACATTGTTGAATATATGATTAACGCGTGAATACAAAGGAGAGACGGCACAAAGAGAAAGAAACGGTCTCAGAGACGGCCGAGGGTCTGCTCACAGACCTGAAATGACTGGGTACAGTATCACACCGGAGAGCTCCATTAGCGGTAATTGGATGGATTTCATATTAATATATGCTCTGTCATTTAGCATTGCACACAGGCTTAACCTCTGCATGAGATTTCATCCCCTGCCAAGTCCTGCAATCATGCACTTCACACTGATCATAATGATTGGAATACTTTAGTCCGGAGACAATGTGACATACAGGAGGAAAAAAAAAAAGAAAAAGAAAAGAGTAGCTTATGATCTGCATAAGGAGTTAACTTGGTTGTGTTATTGGTTTATTTATTTTGTTAATTTGTTATTGTCCATTTGTCTATCTTTTTCTTTTTTTTCATTAATTTGTGGCACAAGTTCCTGCAGATTCTTTTTTTTTTGTGTGTGCGCGTTTCCCTCAATTACGTTTGTGAAAATACTGTCTAATTAAGAGGAAGTGACAAGAGGACATTGTTAATCAAGCACCAGTAACTATTCTTTGCCATTCCATCGCTCTTTCCTCCCCTTTTTTGTTGCCCTCTCTTATTTTTAAAGAACGTATTTGTCTCCTGATTGACGTGTACCGCACAGTGTTTTTTTTATCAGCTGCTATGGTGATGGAGAGGGGTCTGACAGGCAACGAGGGAATCAATCTGTGAACTTTGCAGTCCTGTGCAGCCCCGACACCTCAGCTTTTTTTATACTCCGTACTTTTTTTTTTTTTTTGGTGGAGTTGAGGCATGTAACTGTGTGACAGCATGACATGAATGCTTTGTCTATGCTAAAACAAGAGTACCGCAATGTCAAGGTCTGTTATAAAAAACACAATGTTTCAGTCAGTTTTTTTTATTTTTATCATGGCTTCTGCTGTTTTTGATCTTATGTCATCTTTTAACCTGAGCCTGGCATTAGTATATTTTCAATTCTGGTGTTTCCACTCGAGTTTGGAAAATTTGAGATAGAAAGAAAGAAAGAAAGAAAGAAAGAAAGAAAGAAAGAAAGAAAAGAAAGAAAGAAAGAAAGAAAGAAAGAAAGAAAAGAAAGAAAGAAAGAAAGAAAAATCAAGTTGATGGAAACAAAGAACACGACAATACCAACTCCCAAACTCCAAAATGGGTGTCCTGATAGTGTTCTTGATTTATTGAGGTCCATATCTTGTATTGAATTCCACATATTTTGTTGTAAATATGCATAGCGACTTTCATACAGGGCCCACCAGCCACCAGGGGGAGTGCTAGTAGGATGCAGCTTCTCTGCAGCATCTCCAGTGTGTTTTGTGGGGACAAACCCTTACTAATATGATAGCTAATAGTATGTTGATGAGTGTGTGTGTGTATTATATGTATGTGAGTGTGGTGGTGGTGAGGGGCTGCAGGGGTAGACTGCAGGAGGCATTCGTTTGCGTATTCAGGGTAGAGGCACTTAAAGGTCTTTAAATGGAGATTTAAAGATTGTTAGGAACTCTGTCCATATCGGGCAAATTAGCACCTCAAGATTTATGTCCTGTGCCAACCTGGTTTGGTCGCCACAATCACAGATGGCGAATGTGCAAATGTTCTACAACATTTTATTATTATTATTATTATTATTATTATTATTATTATTATCATTATTATTATTATTATTATTATTATTATTATTATTATTATCATCATTATTGTTCTTTAGAATTGCAGTGTCAAAATGATCAAACCTCAGTTTACACTAGAATCCTTCTCCCATTAAGGACACACTGATCTTTTACTGAAATCATCCAATTGCTCATGTTTGTACTGTTTAAAGCTGAAATAGACCATTCTAGAGAAAGATACGTAGGTCATCATTGAGTCTTATTTCCAGGTCATCAAATACTGACACTAGGTTAATGGTGATTTTATTTTGTTGCAACTCATTCTCACTCCAGTTTATGAAACGATTTGATTTATTTAGGGTGGAAACTGCCTTTCAGAGGGTTAATATGACAAAGAATGCTTTTGCGATCGAGACATGAGGGTCAGGTTTAATAACACTGGTTGCACCATGGACCAACAGTTACTGTTATCGCCAGCCTTTATGGGACCAAATGTCACCTAACAGCCACTTGGCACTGCATTTACAGCCCAGCATCCCCAGTGCACCAGGAAGTCAGCAGCAACTCTTCCTAAATTGGCAGGGACAGCAGAGGGCACAACAGTAATGGGAAGACCCACTTCAAAAAAGGCCCCTTGACCTCTTCACTTTTTTCCCTCACTCTCGCTTTTCCTCCTCCTGTTTCACTCATCAGAGAAGGAAAAAAAAAATCTCTTTCAACTAGCTGCGGCGGGTTTAGGACAACTGTGGAGTCTGACATAATTATCGGTGGCTTGGCTTTAATCACACTCTCCTCCGACTCCTCAGTGCACATTATCTGACACCAAACACAACAGCTCCCCTGCCTGAAACAGGCCAATTTAGCCTTCCAACGCCACTCAGGAAGCCAGCCGTCACAGACAACTAGAGATGGACGGAGAAAAGGTGGCAGAAAGTGCGAGCGAGGGAGAGAGTAGACATAATTATACACCATATTTTGGCTCTGTTGGTTTTTTCTTTTCTTTTCTTTTTTTTTTGCTCCCCTTATCCTTCTTTATTCCTTTACTTCATAGACTTTTAATAAGTCTGAAAATGTGTCAGTTTGATTCAAGTCTAACAAAGCTGTGGGTGATTTATGTCAAGAGGTTGCGGGAGAAAAAAAAAAGAGTGAGGCAAGATTTGAGAGACAGTTTCAAGGTAGCGAATCTTCAATTAACCCGCTTTACCTGTGTAGGATATCATTTGAATGACTGCTGAATTAATAAGCGCTTTTTGAGAAATCTCCCAAAATGCTTTCTTGAGATGCATCAACCGTAATCAAAGGAAATTAAATTCTTGTAGACTGCATAGAATAATTTGAGGTCTTTTCAAATCCAAATTGTAACCCGTCAAAGCCAAGACACAAACTTGGATCACGAACGTGGGCTGCGGCTGGGTATAATTGTTGGGGAATTTCATCTTGTTTTGCTCCACAATTACTTAGCATTCTGTTAGTGGCTATTTGGCACCCCTCATAAATTGACTGTGAAAGTGTTTTCTCTCATGATTTGTGTCTATAAATGCAAATTAGCTGAAATAATCCCTCTTATGACTCGAAACACTTTCAACCCAAGGAAGAAAAAAAACTGGGTTGGGCAACTGGCTGAAAACAAAGTACTGAGACATGTTAATTTTTAGTTACGCACCTCCCTTCTACCATCCTCAAATGGGTCAGCGAATGGAAGGAATGGGATGTGGAGGGGTCGCTGGAGTGAAAGGAGAGAACTTCAAAGTGATGAGTGAGAGAAAGATCAGGAACAGTAGCACTCGCTAATGTGTTCCCAGGATGCAGTCATTCCAACCAGAGCCCGGACCTTTGATGCTGTATCTGACAGACCACCGAAAAGAGAAAAAAAAGGAAAATTATGAGGAGCCATCATTGGCTATCAGCAGGAAACTGCAGTCTCTTTGTGGTTACAAGCAATGAGCCTGGACAGGGTCGCACTCTGTTCCAACCTCTGAGGTACTTTGGGGGATGCTTACGCTTGCGAGACAGTTCTTAGAGAAGTACATTGTGGTGAAGTGTGTAAAATATTAAGGACTGAAAATAGGGCATTCTGAGAGAGACGTAAGCCTTAATAGAAGTGTAAACATGATGACAAATATGCATTGATAAGCAATCATGTGGGGTCATCAATTCAGTTTACATACATAACGATATATAAGCACACTAATTTTAAAGAGGGATGCACAGATTTATTGGCCTAACATTGGTGACTGGTATCAGCCTGCCATTCACAGATAGTGGCTGATGTTAATTTGTAGTCTCTGGTCGATTTTGATGTTCATGTTTGACATCAAGAGTGTTTTGTTGGGCTGGAGGGACCAGAAAACTGAGTAGGATGTTGTGTAGCGGACTTAAAAAAAGACTTTGAAGCAGTTCATTTTTAAAAAGGAGTATTTTTCATGTGAAAGAAGGCAGAATTTCAGCTGATTCACAGAGAGTATAATGACGGGATGAATGACTTACAGTCATGGAATATAACATAGAATCCAGTATTCATAATTGTGGTGTTTTTTGTGTATAATCCCCTGAAACTACAGTCCTACAGTCCACCACGTTGTACTTCCCTGTTTCTACAGTGACCCAGAACAGACGATCCAAACACTTGTGCCAAGGGTCCTTCATATTTCTTGTGGTTTACTGGCCATTGTAGGCAAGGGTTTGGTGAGGGGTATTCAGTTGGTTCATTATTTAACACGTCTCTACACTGACTGTTTAAAAAAGGCAAGAACCCCCCCCCCCAAAAAAAAGTATGTTGTTAAGAACAGTGACACAGACTTTGTCGCTCTATAACAATGCCACCTGACTTCCTCCTTTCATGACTTTGTTGACATGATGACTTGCTTGAATGCACCATCATCTGACTTTATGATGCAAAAAGCAACAATAACTTGTAAACAAGACATGTAGAGTAGAATAGAATAGAATAGAATAGAATAGAATAGAATATACTTTATTGTCCCCTAGGGGAAGTTTGTCATGGACTCAAAGTGCGTAGTGCATAGTAGTAGCTGCCCTAAGAGGCCATAAACACACATAAAAACGCATACAACAGGCGTTGATGTTGACTTAGACACTAGAAATGGAATACAGGATATAATTAGAACAATATTAAATCAGTTCTTCAGAATAACCTCATGAGGTAGAGATCTTGAGAGTTCTTAGCCATGTAGGTTAGAGACTTGGTAAGAAAATGAAGGAAAAAGAAAAGGCATGTCATAAGAACAAAGGAGGAGGAGGTAGTCAGCGAGAAAAGGGCAGAGATCGTTTTTTCCACCCAAACTCAGTGGCAGCAGTGACCGCTCTGCCAGCTTGTGCCACATCAGTTTGAGGAGGTCAAGTCTGCGCCTGGCAGGCTGTGTCTGGCCTGGTCTCACTACAGGAGGAGCGCCGGGTCTGGGCCAAACCTCCAGGCCTGCAGCCTGCTCTCCCAGCAGAGTGACCCACACTTCCCCGCACTTCACTCGCTTCTCGCTGGGGGCAAGTCAGGGAGCCGCTGGGGCGTGGGGCTTCCAGCTCCAGTGCTGCACCCTTCAAACCCCTGGGAAGTGGGGGAGATGACCCCGGCTGACTCTAACTGTCAACTAGCCAGGCAGAGGAGAGGGGAGCCAGGGACAGAGGACAGGGGGGAGAGGAGGAAGAGCCGGCGAGGAGAGGAGAAGGATGACAAGGGGTTAGGTGTGAGCTATCCGGGGAGACGTTTGTCCGGCAGCTTTGTGGTGTGAAGCACCGCTGCCGAGTAGAAGCTGGTTGTTCTCACATCACAGTGATCAGAGCTGACTGTGCTTGGCTGACTTGTAATATGTAATTACAGCATGTAGGAAAGAAAAGAAAAAGTCAGGCAAGGTAAAGCTTAACACACAATGGACTTTATTTCTGGTTTTAACGTTCTCATTACTTAAAGAGTTTATTACATTTCTGGACAGGTAGCTCCTTTTCTGTTTGAATTAAAAATTCATGAACATTTTTGATATTAGTGTCAGTTTAATAATAAACATAAACATAGTCCAAATCCCCAATGAAAGAACAAGCCAAGTATCTTCTTCTATCTTTCTGTCATTTTTAGGGACATGTGGTCCTCACAAGTTTGGCAGTACAACATAGCAAATATGGTCTGGTCCAGTGATCGGCCACACAGCACTTTTTGGCCAAAATACAACAACTGACTTTGGCCCATAGGTGGTCCAGGTCTGGTAGCAAGGACAAAGGAGTGTATGACATAGGCCTTCATTCCAGGCCTTAATAAGACCAGTGATTGTCACAGAGTAAGTCAAGATATTGCAATGTCATTGGCACTTGTTTTTCTGGCCAGCAGATATGGGCCATAATTCATTGCTTTACTTGGACCAAGTGGGCAGTGTGGCCCGTCACTGGAACAGACCAATGTTGCTATGCACACTCAAGCTTCACTTCACTGTGCCCAAATGCTTCTCGTTTAAGTCTTAATGCTGCGCTGCACCCAATATTCTTCAGTGACTGTTGCGACAACAAGACGCTATAGACTCATGTGTTCTATCTGTACTACTTGTTCCAAAACACACAATGTGGATCACTGTAAAATGAAAGGCTTTGAATGTTAATACACTAAGTCTGTGACGACTGAACTTTCAAGGTTTAGATTTTACGGAGGATCAGTTGAAGTAACACATAAGTTATCCACAATTAGGACAACTAATTGAGTTTTTTCAGTGCGGTGTTTTGTTTCATCTTATTGTGCTTGTTTTCAAGTTGCGTGTGATAAATACCCATATTAAAATACATTTGATCTCCCCCTTTTTACTACATTAGAGATTAAAGGACTGCTTCACACAAACTACAACACAATTTTATGCAAATGGTTTTGGTATTATTAGACCTGACCTTGGGAAGACATGTTTGAGATATACTTTGTATAAAAAATAGTCCCAACGGAAAGTTAACAGCATGTTCTGTGGATTAGCCATCCAGAGTAGTTTTTTGTTTCTTTATGTATTTGCAGAAATCTGGGTAAATAAAATGAAAAAAAAAAGACGTACATTACTAGATGGTGCATGAGATGTGATGTTAATTCAGCCAATTTAATCATTTTCTCACAAAAATGTTACATTCCAGTGGATAATGTGAGTGTAGCCGAACTGATACTGTGGTGCGAAGCCTTTTTCTGGATTGTAAAAGAAAGAGCGGGTGTATAAGAAAGCAGCATTTGGTTGTAAAAAAAAAAAAAATGTCACACATACTATGTATAAGAAAACAGTCACCTCATTGATGTTACAGGATGAGCAAAAGACCCGGGAGTGGGAAAGCATTTAAGGATTCAGGAAAATTAACGGCGCTCCAACTGACGGAGCTCGGGACAAAATTTAGTCCCTCTGTAATAGTTTGTGCTAGATTTAGCTTCTTTCAGAATAACGCTGCAGTCAGCACGAACTTTGGCAGGCATGATTTACTCCAAAATAGAGACAAGTTGTAAACTTAAAGTGAAGGGAGCTACCATAGCTAGTGAAATAATGTTATATATTATAATGTTATATATTGATTTATTTTCGATTTATGTCATGTCTCCTGTACATCCATGTGCTGGAAATGTGAAGTGGGGTGGTCGAAAGAGAGATATTTCCTGATTTTAGGAATTTAGTTTCTGTGGGATCATAGTTCAAGTAGCTATCGAGTCAAAAAAGGGCCCTTTGATGTCAAGTTTCTAACAGTTGTAAAACTAATGTTATTTATTATTCTGACTATATTTTGATTATTCAGTACAGAAATGTGTGTTATTAAACCTTGATCACCACAAAAAGCTGACAGACACACATACTGCACCACAAGAAAGGTTTGACATAGAAATCATGGCTTAAAATGTAGTTCCCTGGTAAGATCACTCAACAGTGGCCCTATAGAAAATTACGGAATATCTAAAAGTGACATTATTCATCATCAAGCACACACTTAAATAAAGAAGCCCTTTGGTAGCGTGTGGGTTTGTGTGTGTCCGCGCGTCAAAGAGTGCGAGAGCAAACGTGTGTATGCCCGATGCTTTATGCATAATAGGCATGAGTGTGTTTGTTTGAACACTGTCTGCGCAGATGTCCATGAGAGTGATACGTGTGTATGTGTGCGTGTGTGCGTGTGTGCGTGTGTGCGTGCGTGCGTGGTGCGTGCGTGCGTGAGCATGCAGCTCCCAGCGCCCGGCGGTGGTGGCCCGTTATTGAGCCTTTGAGAGGCGAAGCGGCTGATAAATTCAAACTCTTTGTGTAATTGTCTTTCGCATCTGAATACAAATCCCTGCTGCTTATGATTCATCATATTTATTTTTTTATTTCCTCGGGCAACATCTTTTATTAGTTGTGCACTCAGCGGCGAGATTTAATTTCTGCAGGAGGGGACAACAGCGTCTGCTTGATGATTATTATTGAGAATGTGATACTACAGAGGCTGAAATAAAATCTATAGTGCATTAAAGTGACAGATTAGGAGGGGCGGAGGGTTCATTTACAAGTGTTAAGACATCAGCGGCTAATGCCCTGCAACGCCAAATAGCAATCCACCCCGGTCCCTGTTCTGTAGGAGTGTGTTTGAGGAGAACAGCATGAGGGAGTGAATAAAGAGTGTTTGTGTGTGTGGCCACAGGAGGAGTGAGTGTGTGTGTTACACTCAACAGGGAGCCTCTAGTGGAGATATCTGAGCATTGCTTGAAGAGCGGAAGCTTTGCATGTCACTGTGCCAGGGAGGGAGAAGTGACACCGTGACAACATGAAACAGTGGTGTTATCACAAATGGATGAATAAGGAAAAGACATTGTGGAATATAATTGATGTGATGAACACACTCAGTGGGCAAGTTGGGCAAAGTGGCATAACTATAATTTGAGAAGACATACTGAGGTAAAACTGAAGAGTGTTGTTGGAACTACTTTCGGCCATGAAACTAGTCCCTTTACAAACTGTTCAGAATGATGCGGATCATCTAGTTCTAGGGACACTGATTCTGGAAAGAGATTTTTTTTGTGAATTTCTTAAAATCATTCCATTTTTCAGTGTTGTGGGCCTTACAAAGGACATTCCGTTTGAATGTGTGGATGGACTAACATCTCATAACCAATAAATAAAACAAATAAATCTTCTTCTCACATTATAAATAACAAACTTTTTTCTTCAAATTTTTGTTCAAGTCGAAAAATCCAACTCAAATGGCTTCAAATTTTCAGCCATCTGTCAGATGTTCAGTATTCCTGAATTCCAATCTAAATACGTCCCAGTCCATTTTCTTTCCACACACAAAACTCAAAGTACACATCAATAGATTTTTCCCAAAGATGGTTATGTTATATTAGGTAATTATTATTGCGTTGCTGTATGTTCAATTGTTCATGAGTTCCATTGACATCATGATTGACAGATGAGCGCAGCCTGTAATTGGGTACAGCAGGTGTGTGGGCATGAACTTGATGTTGCCTGATCACTACTGTGTAGAGCATGGCTCCAAATGACATCAACGGGCAAGACAGCAGCACTTGTATCCAGGACAGACTGATTTTTGTACAGTGGGAGGAAGTGTCCATCTTTATATCATCTATGTCAATGGTGAGAGATAAAATGCCCTCTTCAGACCCCATTTTGTTTGATAGTTCATGCAGTGTACATTTAATAATCATACAGTGTATAGACTTAAATAAATTTAAACTAACAGGGTCAAGTCTGTCCTTTCTTTTAAATCAAGAGTTCTTTACCGTTCATGTAGTAAATATTTTCAGCAGGTCTGTAAAGACACATTAGGAAACCAGGGACTTTTAGCACCATTAAGGAGGACTCCTAATGCTGACATAAAATCTTATGTGATTACAGCTAATAGGCAAATGAAACTTAAACTATCTGCATGGCTAGATACCACTGATTGTACTTCGGATGAACTGACTCCTGAATAACTTGTAGAACAAAAGCAGTTAAGTAAACCAGGTTCTTTTCTCTACTCATTTTTGGACACTCCATAAAAAATGGATTGCCTTCATGAATATTGACCTACCGACAGCTTTTGAATCCTAACTTTATTTACAATTTAGAACCATTATCTCCACACACACGCACCACAAAGAGAAACCCACTTTGGTAATTCAAATCAGCGTCGGTGTTTGAAGACCGTTAAAAAATGACAATGGATGCACATCTTCGCTAAATGACTGAGTAACAATGGAGACACAAGAAGGGGAAGATGAAATTAGTTCTAATGATATAATGGCTGGTCTCTTTAGAGCTGACATGTTGAGTCAGTCTGCGACTGGTCAAGTCGCATCGATTTTCATCAGGGGTAGAAACCCGATCCACGCTCGGTACTCTTTAACCGACTCGTCTCTCTCTCAAATGCCCCCAGATATTTATGTCTACTGTCTGATTCTGCCGAGCTGGGCTTTAATCAGATCCAGAGAGAGCTCCATCAGTATTCAGGCCAGCTGCTGGGAAGAAAAGAGAGATAAACTGAGCTAAGACAGTGAGGAGTAGAATAGAGAAAAGACTGAGACAAAAACGACAGAGGGCAGAGGAACTTGACCAGGCCACAGCAAAACGTGTTGCAACACCACTTTGGGACAACAAACCATGTACTGTATCTCCAAATAGATCATAAGAGTGAAGGAAAGCTTTGCAAGTGTAAAAGCATCAGGTCCAGGAACATCGGAAAACTGGCAGAGCAAGTTGGAATAAATTTAGAAAAGAATAATGCTCTGTTTGTGGTGACAGTTTTAGCTTTGTTTAGTTTTATCTGCTAGCCCCCAGGTGTTGTCTAATGTGCGCCGGGCACTGTGGCTTTTTGATGCGTTGCAGCATCAACCCAAAGGCGACCCATGTTGGACGTTTGAAATGAGCACATCGCCTCATGAGCTTGGCAGACGTCATGAGTAGAATGCCTACATTACGATCTCAGGAGGACAAGAGGACAATAAGATCAACAAAGTTTTGTTTAGTAAAGCACATTGTTGAAGCAATGGACTCTGTCTCACAGCTATCTGCAGACCATACCAAATGATCTTGTGTCAGAGTTCACCAATTCACCAATTTGGGTGCAAAAGGTTTTAGTGAACTTGAACGCAACAGGCATAAATTTATTTTGCTCCATTTTTTTTCTATTTTAATTTGCATTGCATTTTCCTGACCACTGTCACAGCGGCACCAGCATAGTAGCCTCTTAAAAACATCCGACAGGAAGTAACTCAGCAATCACGACGCCTGCAGTGTGTCTGAGAAGTCTCATCCTGCTAATTGTTAACATTGTGTCTCACGGAAAGGCAGGGAATCATTTTCCAGTGGCCTCAAAGTGTGTTTGGATTAGCTTGGATTATTTTCAAAAAAAATAATTTAATTACTTTTTAGCCATATTTGTGTGACTGTGCCGGCAAACTGATATGGCAAAACAGATGCCCTTCATCAAAAATCCCTGTTGTCTGGACTGTCAGCAAACACGTCATTGCATCGTCCTTCAAAAGAGAAAAAAATGTGCAATCTATGAATTGTCTTCAGTCTGTGATGAGTGTGGGATTTCTGTTAGATGCAATTATAATCAATCTATATACAACCCTAAACTGTGGCACTGTGTTCCTGGGCCCATGTGCTCATATATTTTATGTACATATTGATTAATTAATTCAATGTGTGTATAATATAGATCGGCTATTGGATATGATATTGCATTGATACTGCTTCTTTTCTTTTTGGAATCAGGCTACTTTGGCTCTGATGTAGTTTGAAATCTGCAAAGTAACTTGTAATAATAAATGTCGTGGAGTAAAAACAAAATGTAGTGAAATTAAAGTATAGAGCAGTAGAAATTGGAGGTACTCCAGTAAAGTCATTTCTAATGATAAAACATTTCTAGTGATGTTTTCTAATGAATAATTTGCCACTGTGATAATGGCTAAACATCAGGCAGATTGTTGGCTTCTTGTTACAGTCATTATAAATGTACATTAAAGTTTTTCAGTAGTTCAGAATACAAAAATCTCATGTATATCCAGAACATTAACTCTAACTAGCTGATTTCCAGTTAACTACCAATAGGTATGACTGCTGACAAATTTTCCTCCACGGTTTGATACCTGCCTGGCGAAGGGAAAAAGAAAAATATTCAAACTGTCAAGGTATCACTTTTAACATGTGTGAAAATTACAAGACATGAACTTCCTGCTTCCTCTCTTCCTCTCATTTTCCCCCCCTTTCACCGGGACCGTAAAGCCGCCACCCCGATCTGCAGCCATCCGGAGTGTAATTGTGCAATCTGATTGTGATTTCTTTACCATGTTCCTCCATGCTCTGCTCTCCCGGTGAACCCTCACTGACCCGTATCAAATCTGCAGGTCAGCCAGGCTTTTGGAGAACTCCCAGGCGATAAAGTCTTGTTTCATAAATCTGTTCGATATATATTTCAGCTGATTCGGTGCACACAGGATGGGTCCGGACGGGAGCGAATGGACTGGAGGATACGAAAAATTCATCGAGGGGCTACTTCCATCAGCACATATTGGGACTGTAAACATTGGTATGCCGCATGTCTAATTCCACTGCTTCTTTTTTGTTTCTCCAGTTGCCACCTGATTCATGGTCCCCCCCCAACAGCAGAGTAGGAGTAAAGGCAGAGTGAGCCGCTATTATGTGAAACCCACGGTGCATTAACAACAGCAGCAGGCGTTGGCTCTCAGATCTGATCACACTAAATCAGACAAATGTGGACAAGAGGTGAGGGGAGAGAGAGAGGGGAGGGGAGGGGAGGGGAGGGATGGTCTGGAGGGATCTGGGAGGGATGAGCAGACTGCCAATGTCGGGGCGTGACATGTACGCTAGTTGCTAGGAACTAAATAAAAGTACCACACAATTGTAAAGTACATGCACGCACATCATACAAGTCCTTTGTCTTCGCTAGACATCAACGCCAAGTTCACATGGCGCTTGCTGGGGGCATCTGTTTCACATATTGCAGTCAACACCTCGTCTCATTTACTTCCAGAGGGTAAATATATAAATAAAAGGAGAGCAGACATAATCAGAAATCAGTATGTGAGCCTCCACCGTCCCTGAAGACCCAGACTCTCAGATCTTCTTTTGTCATTTCTGGGGCGGTGAAGCTACTGGGCCTGAGGAGGTCACAGAGCTCAGGCCTCATCAGCAGGGCTAATTTGATTGTGGCAGAACAATGGATAGCGTAGCCGAGTCTGTCACTGGCCTGCTGACAAGGTGCATATTAATGGCTAGAGCTGGGCCGCTAGGCCACATTCGCCCTGCAGAGGAAGGGCACCTAGTCAGATACTTACTCAAAAAGTAATGAGATGAATTTACTGATTACTCAGTACTTCACTGTATCATAACCAGGCAGGTGTGAGACATTGATCAATACCTTTAAGATGCCATCTGTTACTGTTTTGATTCAGTGCAGTAAATTAAAGGGGCTGTATGTAACAAATTCCACTTATTAAATACTTTTTTCATTTGTCATAGGTAAGTGGATTGCAATGTGATGTGAAAACTTAGACCTTTGCCATCTCTTTTGGTTGCCTATACAAGCCTGTAGACGATTTGTAAAAGTTGTTTAATTCTGCTGGACTGTGGACTGACTTCATGCACATTCTCCGCTGCTTCTTCTCGGTGCCTCCCTGCGCTCAGCTAACAGAGCGCAACAGTAGCTAACGCTGTTTTTAGAAATGAGTCCGATAAATCTATGAATTATACTGTAATCAATCAACCTTCAGTGTACCTGGGCTACATTTGTAACTGCTGTTGTATCACACTATGTCAGTAAGTTAAAATATTTAATAATTTACTTCTGGATTCACACTAGACATGAACTGCCATCTCCTGGGTAAAAGCCCTGCGCTCGTCTGACCCAACCATTTGTCTATGACCTCCTCCCTTTATGGACTATATGACTTTTTGTATTACTTTGCTGGATTTCCTTCTCTGCTGCCATAATATTAGGGACTCTCAGCAGCAACTGTTGACGGGATGGCTATGCAGTTCGAGAATAAAAGAGCTCCACACTGTGCACACACAATCCTATTGCAACGCTTCCTGAGGTTGTAGCACAGTCTACTATGGGTGAACCCCCAGTTTGCCGTACACAGCAAGTCAGAAAGTGTTAGAAGGTAGAAACAGAAGTCGCAGTTGTCAGTTGTGAATTAGTGAGATAAATGTTGCTTAGTGATATTTGTTTTCCACTATTACAGCAACCCATCGGAATGTTTGGCTGGCGCTGTAGCTGTCCCTCTACCATCACTGCTTAAAGTCCCTAATTACTGGAGGTTGCTGCCAACAAGATACGTAAATATGGGGCATAATAAGCTGCTTTCACAGTCGACTTATGTGGTTGTTTTTCTGATGAGCTGTGTTGGGTATTTTCTTATAACCAACAGACAAAACAAAGGGGCGGCAGCTTTTCTCATGTCTTCATGTGATAAATGGGATGATATGATCTCTCATCGATCAACAGGCCCTTGAATTCACTCGAATTGAAATCTTATTGGTGGCAGACGTTTTGATATCAACAAATCGCTGATCACAGAATCAATGTGATACCATAGCGTGCTGAGCGCCTGATGATCCACAGAGCTCAGGTGAACTGAAGAGTCGAGTGATCTTTCTCCTCAATGCGGCTTCACTATGAGTGCCCCCTTTGTAGATACACGTTGCTCAAGATGTGTGTCCCACTTTCTGTGTAGAAATGTTGATGGGTACAGCTTTAAAAAAAACAACAAAAAAAACCCATCAACATTTTGGAGGAAATACTGTGATACACTGACAATTATATTTGCCTGGTGACTGAACACTACAATATAGAAGTTCTCACACCAGAGATTCACCCACCCTAACGCTGAACAAAACAACTGGGGATACCTGAATGTAGGCTTGCGGGTGGCTAATGTTAGTAAGTGAGCTAAAAAAATAACCAACATGTGAATAAGACAACTTCAGGGTTACCAGAAGCCTCATTCCTGCAGGGGCTGACCAATACACACATTTAACCATCATAACTCAGTGCCACGTGTCATTTGAATAAGCTTAACCAGATTCATTGTTGTAATGTATATATTAAACCCAGACAATATATACAATGCAAAGTGAGCTGGAGTTGTGGTCATTGTCCACTACATCCCTGGATGGGGCAGCCTAATAATGAACACGGCACAGCATCTTCCAGTGAGAAGTGAGCATACTAATGGCTAGTGAAGCTTAGTGTAACCCCTTAGTCCAACAGTGAAGCATACTAATGTTGCTGAAGCGGAATGCGGCCCTGCTGCAACAAAGAGCATACTAATTACCGCGGCTGCCCTCCTCTGTGACCTTGGCAGGTCACTTAGCAGTGTGATCAGTCCCTGACTCCTAATAAAGACACTTTAACAGGGTGAGCCACAAGGGCAGCGAGATTTTTCTCTTTTTCTCCCTCACTCACTTTCTATTCATTTTCATGGTGTGTTCTTAGTTTAATAGCAGCTCAGCATATGCTCTTAAAAAAAGACACCGTTTCATTCAGTCAAAGACGAATCATATGCAGCAAACACACATGTGAATGACTCATGGCTTTGTTCATCGCTTTGTCACTTGTGTCCAAAAGCCTGATTTTGTTATGTTTCAAAAGGCTTTTTTTAATTGGAATTAATCTAACTTGCTCCCTCATTTAGGTAAGAGAGGCTAAGCCTGTTTCTTTAGAGAAATGGCCTGGGAGAAATAGGGGCCAACAAGGGTATTAAATGTCTTTGTACAAGCTCAGAGGCAGTGTCAAGCCACAATATTCAAAATACTGGTTTAGAGGATTTTTCACCTTGACAAGAATAACATCTGCCAGAAACACTAAGTCCCATTCTGGCACACAAAAATGGTAAATTATTACAGGCAGCGTCAGTGCAAAACTATCATTATCAACTTAACACCTTTGAGCCCTTCGTTGGAGGCAACACAGCACCTAACACAGTGACGACGTCCCACCATCGGCCTGGTGCATCGGGGCTGTGAACTGTAGCTGCTAATTATAACTGCCACATAAATGCAGTCAGGTAAAAAGGACAACATGACATGTTGTGAAGTTTTGCCACTGTCACCAGGTGCTTTATCATGGGGGATTCGACTTGTAAAGAGTCACAAGATGACTTTAGGTGTGAATCGGCGCTATCCAAATAAAGACTGATTGACTGATGATTGATTGACATTCCATAATTGCAAGTACAATTTAAGAAGTAAGACTAGAATATCATCTGTAAAAATGCAATAGGATAATCACTAACTTCTGTGTGCCTCTGTGTATTTACACAGAAACATTTGGTTTACGTACAATAAACTTTAAATGTAAATATTGGCATTATAGTTAATCCTTTTTTTATGTGCTAGCAGTCTTCTTCTTCTATCCTGCCATTGTTAGTGCATTGTTATACATCTTGGCATGTTATCGCCCCTTCTATTGATCAGTGGAATAGTGTCAAAAGATTTGCAGGAACTTGCATCACCCTTTTCATTCTGACCAATATCACCTCTAGTGAATATTTGTGTCTCCATAAGTTGATGTCTCTGCATTTACATGTACTGTAGATATGTTAACTCATAAAGATGAGGGCAGTCAGAACGTGGGTGAACTGTTCCTTTAAACGAGACATCTGAAAATGTGTTTTTCATCCAACTCAGCCGCCATTTCCACGTTTTCCCTCTCTCCTCGGCTTTACCCTGCTGCACGCACACATACAATCAAACACATTTGCTGTCCTTCTACCTTGATCCCTCTACATTTCCATCCATCTCCTCCTCCTCCCTCTTCCCCCACCCCTCCCATCCATCCTTCTCTCCAGTGGTGCTGGATTCACAGGTAGTGAAGCAGTAGGCGGTATGATGGTGGATAATTACCTAGTGTTTGGAGCTCCCCAGGAGTCTGGGCCTTCCTGGGTGTGGGAGTGGTGGTGGTGGTGGTGGTGTTCTTGGTTACTGAGAGGGATTCTAGAGGGGGGACAGCGACAAGCCTGGCTGTATTTATAATGCACTCTGCTAACACCACCCTGCAACACTTAGCCAGTGAAAAGTGCGGGCCCAAATAAATGGGCTTTTGTTGCCACCTGAGAAGGAAATGTAAGAAGATGCACTTTTCATCCACCTTTCTACCCCTCATTTTTCAAGTGGCTGAGTCCCAAACATACTGTCCCCTTCTCCCCACTGCTTCTCCCTTCATTTACCTGGAATTTTTTCCTCATGACAGTTTCTACACGAGACAATTTTACACAAGAAAACACAGTGTGGAGACGGTGATGACTTTGATTTAGTTTGTTTGTTCGTCTGAGAGCGACTGAGGCTTTGCTTTGTGGGTACCATGGGAAATATGATCCATAGCTGTCGAGAAAAAGCAGATGAGGTGATAAACAAATATGTCTGTAAATGTGCGCACACACACACACAAATAGATGCATATAGATCGCCTTTGAAAAACCTGGCGACCACATTATACTCAAACAGCCCCCCCTCCCCCCAAAAAAACACCTGGTAACCAGCCAAATGAATGACGTAGGCCTCTACAAAAGTCTCCATTGAAGAACCAGTGGAACCACACTCCTCCTGACCCAGCTGAAGTGGAGTGGAGTGAGCCAACAGGAGCATCCGGTTGCCCAGTTGTCCAGGCTCCATTAGCCTAGAAGAGCCATCAGTGGGGGATTAGGCAGCAGCCCCTTTCAATCCTCATCCAGCACCCCCCACCCCCACCTCCTCCTCCTCACCCCCATCCCATCCCTCGCCAGCTCTCTGAGCCCTAGCAAGGCTCTCGTGGCTGGGGCTGCGAGCTCGGCCAGAGCCCTTGTGTCTCTGGAGCCTCCGCCGCTCTCTGCTTTAGCCTCAGCTGCTGGAGATGTTGTCCCTAATTAACAAGGGATTAAGTCATCATCTCGGCTTGTAATACAGCCTGGATGGGAATTCCAATATGGATGCTGGGGGAAAAAAACAGAGCGAGAGGAGGAGGTGGAGGGCGAGGGGGGATTGGACCGGGTAGAAAGAGAGAAAGAGAGAGAAACTAGTGCCGTTTAGCAGCTCAGTAAATTACTCTTGACCCGTAGGACTGAGGAGAGTCTATCGGCACGGCAAGCCGGCTGCCAATTACAACAGCTCAGGCCTGCCAAAAGTTTTATTGGGTGGAGGGCGGGGGCAAGTTGGAAGGTGATTGGTGTGCATATGTGTGTGCGAGCGTGTGTGTAATGTGTGTGTCTGTGGATGGTGCAGTGGTGGGGGGGGCTCATTTTTAATGGCCTTTCACCATATTACTTTCTGTCAGGATTGGAAGTGTTTGCATTTGGAGGGATATTGACATAATTATGATGGGAATTTGGTGGGGGTTGAAAATGAAAATAGAACTTTTTTTTTCTTTTTCTTTTTTTTTTCTGCCACAGTGCACCAGAAGCCACAGTGTTCATTACATTGTTGGAAATATTCTATTCCTCTGTCTGCTGATGTGTTTGTGGCTGATTCTCCTTTATATTTTATTATTGCTATTATTAGTATTTTGTAGCTATTACAAGTTTCGTAATTACAAACAATTTCATTGTTTGTATCTTACATCTGGCTCTCCAATGCCAGACAAAAATAAATTGTCGGAAAACAACTACATTACTCACGGACTGTACTTCCATTAAATTGTAAGGTTCTTGCAGTTTAATTGTAGTAACACTGCTTGCACCACTGTGTAAATGTATGTTTTAAACATCTTTAATGACATAATGTTATAGCCAACTTGATTTTAGAGCTTTCACACAGCTGTATCACTATAAGTAAACGTACACCCTTCAACTGCGATTCCCATACTGAGTTCCACTTTAACTTTGTTATACCTTCATCTGGAATTTCATGCTTGCCAATTCTCATAACACAAAAAATGTCAACACATTGTGTGTCAGAGCACTTGTCATTAGCAAGTGAAGACACACTAAGATGTGGCAATCAAATTAAAAAATTAAAAAAAGGTTGGAGTTGGATTGATCTAACTTATGTGGTGACATTAAGATGTCGCCTCCTGCATATTGGACTTAGACTGAAATTTGATTTAACCTCAACTTGTCCGGTGAGTGTCATTCACCTCTAATGACGGAAATGATTACAGCATCAAATAATGATAATTTTATCTGTTGATTGATAAGATGATTGTTTTCCTTAAGAAGTCATTCATTTTTGAAAACCTGACAGCTGCTGTGCAAGATGCTGACCTGCTCATCATGTGTGAAAGACGGCCTCCTCTCCCAAAACAACACACTCCATTTGCTGAGTACCTGTCTGTCAATCGACTGTTTAATTAATAGATTAACTGATATGACGTAAACATTTTAATGATCAATACTACATCTTCTGTGTAGAAAGACTATCCAGATGTTATTCATATGTTTAATCTATGCTTTTTTTCCATGCGTGGCATGTTAAAATCTTGTGAGGTCACAACCCCCGTTCTTTTGCTTGCCAAGCCTGCAGCTGTGATTTACTGTCTGCAGAGGGTGGACCCGAAGGCAGCACTAACAACAGCATGGAAAACACCCTTGTGCCTGAGGCCAGAAATTACTGAAAGTGAAAATGGTACAAACTTGGCTCAAGCTTGTAACAAGAGGGAGTCCACACACACACACACACACACACACACACACACACACACACACACACACACACACACACACACACACACACACACACACTATTGAAGCCAAAGTAGTTGATTTAAATAAGGAATTAAGATGGGGTGAGGCAATAAGTGTAAAGAATATATATGTATATATGTATATACATATATACGTATATATGTATATATATACATATATATACGTATATATACATATATACATAAATATGTATGTATATATGTATATATACACACATATATGTATATATATACACACACATATATATACACACACACACACATATATATATATACACACACACACATATATACACACACACACACATATATACACACACACACACATATATATATACACACACACACACACACACATATATATATACACACACACACACACACACATATATACACACATATATATACACACACACACACATATATATATACACACACATATATATACACACACACACACACACACACACACACACACACACACA